>CAUYPK010078434.1:0-79078 GCA_963574355.1 Loris lydekkerianus | reverse complement strand
ATGTTACAGTGCCTAATTTGGTATACTTGATTGTATCCCACAGGTTCCTTGGCTCTGTTCACCTGACTTGAATCTGGGTGTTTTTTTTTTTTTTTTTTTTTTTTGTTGTTGTTGTTGTTCGTATAAACTGCTTCCTCTCTTGTGGTTGAGGTACATGCCAGTCCCCACCTGTGTCAGAGACAATGTAGATGCTGAAGTCATAGGAAAACTTAAATTTTTTATTGGAATAATCTAGAAAATTTGAGAACTGTTACACCTTTGGTATTTATTAATGTAGTAAACTTTCTGTGAGTACTTCTGTAGAGGCATTTACAGGATCAGAAAATACAAACTGAATCATTCTAGCACCTTTTGATATAAATAGAAATGCACTGATGTAGAGGTAAAAAAATAGTGTGAGAACTTCTGTTGGGAAACCATAAATAACTGGTCACGTCCCCTCCATTCTGCACTGCCCTCGCTCACTGTGTCAAAGTTTATGATCCTTAAGACTGTATTTTATACTGAGCACAGGTTTTAGTTTCTTGGCCAGAAAGAATCCATAGCAAAAATCAGATTGAGAGTCTGAGACTCTTAATTCCTTCTTAGTTGAATCTGATCTTTTTAAATATGATAAATGTTTATAAGAAGTTGCTTTAATAGGCAACAATTAAAATTCTATTACTTTTTAAAACTTGCAATAACAACCTTTGTTTTTAAAGGTACAGTAGTAAAGATTGAGGTATAAACTTCACAAAATGTAGTTTTTTGCACTAAAAATGTTCATCTGGTGTATACAGGAACTTCTCGTGGCCAATGCCTTTTTTCACCTTCTTCACCTTTGCAGTAAATGTTCTTTAGGGTCCAGGTTCTGATTGTAAACTCCAAGTCCACCTTCACATTCCTATTTACTTCCTTCCTGTGAGGATAGAGTGGGGGGTGGGAGGTGAATATTCTGTAATCAAATGACAACAGCAAGTGTTTTTCCTTTTGTGCATAGATAAATGCAGTTGAGAGGCAGTGGGGGTAAACTGGCCATGAGTAATCAATTTCTATTTCCCTGCTACTCCAGGAAGCACCCAGAAGTGTGTCCCCTTATTTACCTGCTGGGCAGTAGGGGTAAACGGCAGTTATCCCGTAGAGGTGAGACCGCTGCTCTGGGAGATACTCATCAGTGAACTGACCACTGTCTTTATTTACTGATATAACACCGTCCCTAGTAACAGAAAGGGTGAATTCATGGAGAGTCAGTCACTCAGTAAAAAAAAATACGAGGTTAGATACAGGGTCAATTTCAGTAGCAAGACATCTCTGAGCCTTTCTGCTTGGGGGGTGATGCTGATGCCACACATGAGTCTGACAGCCACTGTTCTAAATGCTCTCGGTCCTGGCTGCACTTGGAGTCACATGGGGTTCTACTAAAATACTGCTGTGCTGCCTGGGCCTCGTGCCAGACCAATTAAATCAAAATTGTAGGAGGTGGGGCAGAGAGCATAGACACTTTTTTCTGTTCCCCATTTCTTCATTTGAGAACTGAGTAGTAGTTTTAGTTTTCCTATGTGCACAGTGTGTTCACATTTTTAAAAAATCCATTTAAATCCTGTATCCAATAATATACCTCATGGTGCCACTTAGGGGCAGTCTTTTGTTCCCTGAACAGGTTTAGAGTAATGTGCTTCCTTTTTAGCTTACATGTTAACAAATAGCCTTCCACTTTTAAGCTGCCAGTGAGCAATACCATAAAAGTCTGGGTGAAGTAAAAGCGTAATTTCAAAAGCGGTAACACTTAAAGGATGTTACCTGTTAACGAGATAATGAAACAAAAGCCCCAGCAGAGGACTCATCATTACTAAAGAAGCCAATTAAGTTTTGGTAAAACAAGCGGTGTATCCAGGCGTGCAGAGAGTGTGGTCTCACCTCCTCCAGTCCGTGTGGTAGAAGTGATCTGCGTAGCTGACGATACTGAAGGGGTAGTTGAGGTTGTTCTGAATGACACGCCGTCCAGTTCCATCAGGTAGCGTGCACTCCAGTTTTTTGGTTCCTTTTAAAACATCAAAAGGGGAAAATGAGACCTTTTCATCATGGAGGAGAAAAAGAAAAGCTGCTTTGGCAAAAAATGATAATGATGAATAAATTCCTTCTCAAAGGAAAGGTAGAACAGAAATAGTAAATTTACTTACACTGCAGCCATACAAATTAGCAACTGTAAAATTTCCTATTCTGTTATTAGTCTTCAGTATGTTGAGTAGCATTTCAGTTTTTATTTTTTTAATTTTTATTTATTTTCTTTGAGGCAGAGCCTTGCTCTGTTGCTGGGCTAGAGTGCCAGGGCCTCACCCCAGCCCACAGCAACTTCAAATTCCTAGGCTTAAGTGATGCTCCTGCCTCAGCCTCGCTGACTAGCTGGGACTACTAGCCACCACGCTCTGACCTCAGCCTCCCAGAGTGCTAGGATTACAATAGGTGTGAGCCACCGCACTTGGCTACATTTCAATTTTTAGTAGTCAAAAGGTTTTTTTGGAAGAAAGTATTGCATTTACTGAAATCTGGCTATTTTCTTTTTTCTTTCTTTCTTATTTTTTATTTTTATTTTTTTTTTTTTCAGTTTCTGGCCGGGGCCGTGTTTGAACCTGCCACCTCCCGTATATGGGGCTGCTCCTTTGAACCATAGGCACTTCCCAAATCTGGTTATTTTCTTCCAATGCAGGTCTTTAGAGATATTTTTATAACTTACATGATTTCAAGCCTTAACTTATAAACTGTAAGCCTAACATCTGGGTGAATACCCTTTGAAAGCAAACTATATTAGCCAAAGCAACCCTTTAACCAAAATCTTTTTTTTTTCTATTTTTTTTTTAATTTCAGGTTAATGTGAGGTTACAAACAACTATGTTTGTTATAATATTTGCATTTGTTAGGTAGAGTCCCTCTTAGTGTGTCCTGCAAAAATCCTTGACTACTTTTTAAAGGATATATTCGTTTTTCACCAGAAGGGAAAAACAGCTAAGATGGTAGCATGACTCATATTTTTCACTGTAAAGAAATCACTGTCTCGAAAGTTTTGCAGTACCTAAATAATTCAATAATTTCCAAGTTTCACAGTTCTCGTGGAATTAAATTTCACATATTCTTTTAAAATGCAATTTGTTTTGGATGGGTTTTGAAAGCGATCCAACTACATTATAGTCCCCTTAATTAGATACAATTCTTCAAGAACAGCCTTTTTCATATTTAATACAGAACTAGACACAAGCATCTTTTCAGTTATACTAATAATGAAAAACACACAATAGATAAACCTGGGCATTAGCAACCTGAATTTACTACTCAAGGGAGCCACCCTGCTACATCACTTTTCAAAGAATGTTCTTGGCATGGTAACATACTGTTAAAGTAATAGATGTTTGTAGGTAAGTTATACTGACCAAAGAAAATAACTTCCATTCATGTATCTCTGTTTGCCAATTCAACAGTGCCTAATATTTCTTCTTAACTTTTAAAAAATATGCTGGGTATTCATGTTGAGGCAAGCAATACAAACTTACCGTAATTGCCTGATTCAGGCACTACTCCCTCCATTGCAAAAGATGGTAAGGACCATTTAAAAATATTCTTTAAAATTTTACTAACCAGGCTTGGCACTTGTAGCTCGAGTGGCTAAGGCGCCAGCCACATACACCAGAGTTGGCAGGTTTGAAAACAACCGGGCCTGCCAAACAACCAAAAAATAGCCAGGCATTGTGGTAGGCGCCTTAGTCCCAGCTATTTGGGAGGCTGAGGCAAGAGAATCGCTTGAGCCCAGAAGTTGGAGGTTCCTATGAGCTGTGATGCTACAGCACTCTACCCAGGGTAACAGTTTGAGGCTCTGTGTCAAAAAAAAAAAAATATGTTTATCCACCAAAGGCATAGAAGTGCTATACTGTTACCAATGTATTTAAACCAAAAAGATGTAAATGATGGGATTTGGTTCTGCAGTGGAATCTGGCAGTGCTCGTGCAGGGTGCGGGGTTCTATCTGTGTGTTCCATCAACAGCAATACCTGCATCTGCCCAGCACAGCAGTTTGGAGAAGGGGTCAAAGGTTAAGCCATTGGGTAATCCAATGTCTTTATTGATCAGAATTCTTCTGTTTTCTCCATCTAAAGAAGATGTTTCAATTTTAGGAGCTTCTCTATTCCAGTCTGTCCAGTACAAGTTGCTGTAGATAAATTAAAAATAAAGATTATGAAAGAATAGCCATGCAGCCTGTGGCAGCCCATCCCCTGGGATTCACAGCTTTAAGCAATCCCCTGGACTTTGATCTCGATTTAGGTCTTGCTTTTAGTGAGCAGAGTACGTGTAAGTGATGGGATGCCACTTCCAATATTAGGTTTTAAAAAACTGGCTTCTGTCTTGGGTGCCCTCTCTTGCCCCTCTGAGGGAGGGTAGATGCCATGTCACCAGCTATCCAAAAAAGGGGACCAGGTGGCAAGGAACTGGTGTCTCTGACTGGCAGCCCGTGGAGCATGTTTGGAAGTGGGTCTTCCCCCAGCCGAGCCTTGACCACTACAGGTTGGACAATGGCGGATTGCAACCCTGGGAGGGGCTCTCAGAGGCACTCAACTAACACGCACCCAGATTCCTAACTCACAGAAACTTGGGAGACAATACATGTTTTGGGGCACTTTGTTACACAGCAATAAATAATATACAGGACCATGTTTCACTCTTAACCTGCATCACAAGGTTTTTTGACAATTGTAACTGGCAGAAGTCGTCATTGTCCCACTCTCTCTCAGATACCCCTGATTCAATTGTCCAGAAACAATTTGTGGCAATCTGGAACTGGATCTTGGGCTTAGAATGCAAAGAAATGCAGTTGTTAGGAATAGCTTAGCTATAGAAAGTACAGAACCTGTTGAGACTTGTTCAGGAAGGGATCTGGGAGGGAAATAGTTCTCCTTAACTACTTTCTTTCAGGGAAAATAATGTTTGGCACTTAACAAGGGGAATCTCAGCTGTGCTGTACCTGGCATCCAAGGGTGGAAACACTTCAAGAGAGTTAGCTTGTAAATGCCTTGTTAAAGATGAAAAATACTCATTGAACAGATAACAAGAAAATACTATGTAATACAGTCCTGTTCATTGGAAATGGGTTATATGTAAAGAAGCAGGTTTGTGGCTGCAGCAGTGGTAATGGTGACCAAAATCTATAGGAGCACTGAATAACTGAGGCCACAGAGGACCTCAGGGAGAGCAGGGAGAGGAAGAAATCACAGGTTTCTCCTGCTGTGAACTTCATTCCTTATGCCCAACAGGGGAGGGAGAGAAAAGCTGAGAACAAAAGCCCAAAAGCCATTTCTACTCAGTTGAGGTGGAGGGGGCCGGTGGAGCGTCCCCATCACTGCTTTATCATCCATGATCTGGCTCCGTCCCCGAAGTGACTCAAGGTCACTGAAAACAAGCTCACAAGTCCCAAACAAGTTCACACAGACACACGAATTGTTTATGGATTGCTTGAGGAAGAGAGTGGTAAGGGTAAAATCTAGAGAATGTGAATGAGAAATACCCATGAAGGCTTAACAACTATTCCACTGAGCAGTTGTGGAAGATTAAATGCACTACATTCAAACTTGTCCCAGTTGGCGACCTTAGCATTTAACTGTCACAGGGAAAATTTTTATCTTGACTTTTGCTCCAATAATAATGAGGCCAGAAAAATAAAACGCACAGTGTGTGAGTGTTTGTTACTCCTGCCATTTAAGCGAGGTAGGCCTCCTATGGCTTTGTAGTCTGTTAGCCTTTGTTATTTGCTATCATCATGAGAAACAAAACTCTTTTTTTTTGGTCTTTAAATTCATGGCTGTGGTATGGCTTTCAGCTTCAAAGTACACCTTTCCCCAAACCACGGAGACCTGACCAGGTGTCTCATTTCAGGCCAAGCATCAAAGAGGAAAAATGGGCCTGCCAAATGGCAGGCGCGCACACCTCTACAAGAAGGGGTTTGCGAAGAGGGCTAGTAATTCTTGTGGCTAAGTCAACTGGGCTAGACAAAGAAATATCTTCCCCAATGTGTAGGACCCACAGGTCAGAAGTGCTTGGGGCGTTGCACTAAGAATTTCTTAGCCAAAAGCTACTTTGCTAAAAATTAAGGCTGAACATTTTCTCCACTGATTGGAAGGGCTTCTCTGGAATTTCATTTGGTAGAAGTTCCTCTTAAATACAGCAAGAGTTTCTCCAGTTATAAAAATGCTCCCTGGTTCTAACAAGTACTGAAACTGACCAAGTCCTGTATGTCCCAGTTGGCGACCTCAGCAATTAACTGTCACAGGAAAATTTTTATCTCGACTTTTGCTCCAATAATAATGAGGCCAGAAAAATAAAACGCCCCATGTGTGAGCATTGGTTACTCCTGCCATTCAAGCGAGGTAGGCCTCTGTGGCCTTCCACTGGCTGAGTGTGTTGCTGAACAAGGCCCGCCCCATGGCCAGCTCACATGCCACCTCCTCAGGCCCTGCCTGACCACTGGGTCCACAGTAGCCCCGGTCGGTCACTCTCTCAACTCTGAGTTCCACACATATCACATGACATACTAGTACTTTTCTTGTTTGTTTACTGTCTTATCACTTTCTAATACGTGTTGAGGAAAACTGTTACGGTCCATTATTTCACTTCCAAGAAGCACAGTCAACAGCATCATTTCTGATTCACCCGTGCAAGTTTTGACTTGCTCGGCTTATGAGTGTTGTTGAGGGGGGTTCATTTTATATTTCTTGATTTTTGTGTATCTCAAAACTTTCGTAATCACCCACATAGAATATAAGCTGTATGAAAGAACAGGCCTTTGTCTTTGCCTGACACCTAAGAGATCCTCAATAAATCTTTGTTAAATGAATGTGTTTGAGCTTTTCCTCTCTTGTTCTGACCTTCCCCACACTGTATTTAAATCCAGGGGCTCCAAATCAGGAGGTACAGGGAGCGGGAGAGTTAGAAGCTCAGCTGACCCTCGGATTGGATCCACAGCGATGGCTCGGGGATTCACCAGGTCCGTGTGGAACAGGACCTTGCGTTCAGAGCCGTCCAGCTGAGCCCGCTCTATCTTATCCAGGCCGCTGTCTGTCCAGTACATTGTCCTACGGATGTGGTCGATGGCCAGTCCCTCGGGGCTTATCAGACCTGGGGAGAAACCAAAGGCAGGGCTGGAGTATTCACAAGGGGCATCTGAGAGACCTGCTATGTGTAAACTGTCAAAACAAGGACGGCTGAGCAGTCTTTAAGTCCCAAGAACCAAGTTAACAGAGGAATAGGTCTTGCTGTTACTTTTCCTACCACCTCTGGCTGCTGTTTGACTAGCAGACCCCCCAGGCTGATGGTACCAGGCAGCCACAGTGCAGAGGCCAGGCAGAGCAAGCCGTCACCACCCATGAGTTCTGACCATGAGTTCTTCAAGAAGGGCTCACAGTAACAATCATCTTTTCATTCCCTATGTGAGAAAGTGTTTGTTTAGAGAGGGGGAATGAAGAGGAGGCCTCAGCATAAAACAGGGAAGTGAATTAGCAGAACCAAAGGAAGTGCAAGGTGTCTGCTGAGTGAAGCCACTGACCTGAGTTAACAATCGTCTCGGGCTCCGCTCCCGGTTCCAGACTGGCACGGCTGATCGTCCGCCCAGCAACATCTGTCCAGTACACAGTCCTCTCCCGGCAATCGTAATCAATCCCAACGACTATGGAGCCCTTGATGCACCAAATCAGAGAATTGGAAGAATTAGAACTCTTTAGATTACCCCCAGGCTCACACTCAGCTGCCTCATTTGTGCGCAGCTATAGTGAGCAACCCCATACTGTGGTCATGCAGACAGCAGCTGGACCGGCGGGCTACAGAGGCCCAGTCCTTACTAGTTGTGTGAGTCAGGTACATAACCTCTCTGTGCCATGGTCTCCTCATTTGCAACCAAATGCTAGTGTATTGCTGTAAGAATTAATAGCATAAATGTGTTTAAAGTGTCCCAATCTGTAATTAGGACGCAGTACTCTTACAGCTGACAATAAAAACAAAGGGATTTAATTTTTTAAAAAATCAGCCCCTTCAGTGATTAGAGGACATGGTCTCAGCAAAATACTCCCTAATATTTTATTGGGCAAAAACTGAATCTTTTCAGATGTTATCAGCACTTTTTCAAAGAGCCTTTCTAAAATTAGTCAACATATGTCCGAAAAAAAGAAAAAAAGAAAAACCCTCCCTTCCTCTGCTAATACAATGAGATCTTTCCCCCACATGAGCTGCAATCGCCCGTACTCCTGTCTCTCATTCTCAGGAAGGAGCAAGCATTCAGGTGTGCTCTGTATAAAAGAAAGCTTACAGTTTGATGGGCTAAGGACTGGGGAACGGTGGCCTTCCAACCTCTGGCTAGCAAGGTCTCCCTCCTTCCTTACAGCTAAACAACTGACTAAGTCTTTTTTGTTAAGTTCTAAGCCCGTGTTAGTCCTTTTCTCAACCCCACGCAGCAGTTGCTTCATCCAGTCTGCAATCCTGCTCTGTGAAGCCCAGCAGATGTTCAAGGCCAACATCTAGGGGCCATCTGGCCATCCCTGAGGTCAAACCAGTTCCTGCCTTGCCTAACAAAGCTCTTGGGGCTTGGCTTGACTTATGCCTCTGAGAGAGCACTCAGTACGAGAAAGGCTGTATGAAACGGGATTTGGCTTCTTGGGAGAAGTAAGCAGTTCATATTGGGGACCTAGGGGGACCTTTTACTTAAAAATTAAAATTAAAAACTGATTTGCCCCAAAAGGTATACACATTCATATGGGCGCCCATCAACCCATGGAATTCATAAACCCATGTCACAACTTCAAAGTTTCGTGGAGAAAAAGTTTCAGTTTAAGTAGGTTTGCTTAAAATGTGATTATTACCCATGTCCCATTTCTGTCTGAGTGCCACTGCCTGCCTTTCCCCATCCAGCCTTCAGCAGAGCCGTGTTCAGAGAAGCAATCAAGCCATCTGTCATGGCCGGAGTAAAAGACAGTTATCATGGGGTGATGGCAACTTCCTAGTTCCCACCGCTTGGAAAGGAACTTTTACGAACAGCATGTGAGAGTTTACGAGGGGAGGGAAGGGACTTAAAAAGAAAAAAGCACGTTGCTTCTAAACACCGGCTTCTTCTGAGCTTTTATGGAACCAAATAAGGAGTCAGTTCACTAACAGACGGGAATGCACACGCGAACGCTGTGCTTTCTCCCGGGTGAGCAAGTTTAGAAACGAAACCAGGTGATTTTCCATTGGCAGCGCCAGCGCCTTTCCCGGGAGCCCCTTCACTTTGGCTCATTGTAGAGAAATCCCTCTCTCCAAATTGGGGCTCTCGGGCACATGGGAGACTGCTGGCTGAGGACTGGGGCACAGGTCCTCC
Organism: Loris lydekkerianus; assembly: GCA_963574355.1. Taxonomy (NCBI): domain Eukaryota; kingdom Metazoa; phylum Chordata; class Mammalia; order Primates; family Lorisidae; genus Loris; species Loris lydekkerianus. Next base: position 69,718 of record CAUYPK010078434.1, on the reverse strand, counting down.
TCTGAGCCACCATGTGCTCCCCACACCTGCATCCCCGAGCGAGGCAGAGAAGGCGGGTCAAACTCGCTGAACCAGAAAGGGGGTGGTGGTGGGGTGGAAACAGGGAGGAGGTCCCCAACTGATTTCCCCTCAGAGTTCTCAGCTGGTCACAGGAACCGCTGCTCCCCAGCTGGCCCCCGTGCTGATGGCCAAGATCTCTTTGGAGATGTCCGTGACATGGGGAGAACCCTGGGGTCTCGGGGTAAAATCCTGTCCATTTTCCCTTGGGCCACCATACAGCCACCACACCCTGTCAACTCTGAAATTCCCTTTCTATAGATCTGGAACCCCGTGGAGCCAGTGGACAGGGCAGCCCTGGTCAGTCGCACATGATGCCCAGCAACAAACAGCTCCACTTCTGTGGCACTGGCCTCAGGCCCATGAAGGGGGACTGCAGGCCAGACACCTTCCTGGAGGTCCTTTCTCTGCAGTGGGGCTGCACCCCAACATCCCCACGCCCTGGCCCCAGGGAAATCCACCTTACATGCAGTGACATCAGGGTCTTGGCTGCGTCTTTCTGAAGCCTGGTGCCATTGAGGGGCAGGTGGCCAATCTGCTGTCCCTGGGCATACAGCAAGAAGGTGCCCACAGATGGAGGGGTCACATCAGGCCGGGGCGTGGGCCGGACGATGGGAGGAGCCACTGTGGGTATACCTGCCGGGGTGTGCGCAGGGAGAGGAGGTGAGGAAAAATTACTTTCTCACACACTAGCATGTCGAAAAATATAAAGGGTTCTTCACTAGGCAGATGTGCTCCAGATGTTCTTGAAAAGAAATCCTAATTTCCAAGGTTTTTTTCCCCAAGGATCAATTATGTAAATCACTGCCAATTAGTTGGGAGGGAGACAATACACTTCCTTCAGAACAAAGCAGAACCGTTTCTTTTTTGTTGTTTTTTAAAGGGGAAAAAAACAGAACCAGTATTGTGTCAGCTTCTCTTTTGGGGCCCAGGATGACAACGTCCCTTTCACCCTGGGCTGGGAGGGGGCAGTAATCACTCATTAAACTGAGTTCCAGATGTTCTAATTACAGAAGCTGCTAACGACAAAAACCAAACACCAAATCCAAATTGAGGTCTTGGTGGACTGGACTGTAAATCAACACAGCACAGTGACATCTTTCGACAGACCAGGTTACCCGGCGTATCCCACCTTCACCCACCCCTGGCAGCGTCCCTACAGAAAGAGGTTGGGTGCTAAGATGGCAGGGCAGGCTGTCCCAGCTTACATGCAGGGGTGGTGCCAGGCTGGGAGCGCGTGCCCTGCACCTCTCTGCCATCTTTGTCCACACACCAGCAGAAGTCGCTCTTCCCGTGGCACTGCAGGGGGATGAAGTGGCCCAGGTGGTCGCACTGGGGCACGTACTGGTCATCCCTCGGTGAGCCGCCATAGTGCTCCAGCAGGTTTTCCCTCCAGCGCTCACAGACTGTGCGGGGCCTCTGGGTGGGCTCTGAGCAGACAGGGAGTGAGCCAGGACAGAATGAGGCTTGTAGCCAGAGATCCCCATGCCTGGCCACCAGGGACAAGGTCTCAGCAAAACCCCTGGACACTGGACTTGGAAAGCAAACGTGTTCCTAGAAGTTCTCTGTGGGAATCAGAAGAAGAGGGCATCTTGATGTTCCTGTCTGATGTTCCTGTTCCGGAGGGTCTGTCCTTGAGGCCAAGCCACATCCGGGGAGAACAGGAAGAGGGGAGAACAGGGGTGCTAGGCTCAGCTGGGAGGAGGACAACTCCCCGCAGGCCAGGGCCAGGAGAGGCCCACACCACCCATCTTGCCTGTGCCCAGAGCGCCTCTGCTGGCCAAGCACTTGTGCAGACACTCCTTGGGGACTCAGTGGCCGAGGTGATGCTGACTGCCAATTTCTATTCTTCCTCACTCGCTTCACACCCCAGGACCTGCTGCTGAGAGGGCCACCTAGAGACTGGCCTGTGTCTTACTGAACACCTCTGCTGTGTCACGTGACCCCGAGGACCAATCCACTGAGTGACAGTGGAACTGGGCAGACCGGTGCGTGAAGGGCTGCAGGAGTGGTGGCAAACAACTCCTCATTCCCACCACGGCCCTTCAGCCACTCTGCTCTGGGATTCTCCCAAAGCACAACCTTTTCCCACAGGTCTAGCTTCCTGCCACCTGTTCTGTCCCCTCTCTTTCCTCCGCATCCTTCCCTCCTGTGCTCAGCATCCTTCCCTCCTGTACTCACCACAGGCTTAAAGTCCTGCTGGCTTCCCTGGCAGAGCAGTGCCCTCCAGGCTGCACCTACGGTGCCACCAAGACTCTGCCCTAAACTCAGAAGCTTCTCCCTTCTCTGAGAAGACTTCGCTGCAGGCCGTTGAGCTTGCTGTGACAGGATTCCCTAAAGGGGCTCAAGTGAAAGGAGCTGCTTCCCTTTGCTAATCCTGCACCTCCAGCCTGCGGCTGCACAATCACACAGCCAAACACCGACTTGCCACTACCAGCAATCTCAGAGTCAGACTAGCAAAACGCAGCCCGCCTTCTCCGTCATCCCCCTCCTCCACCAGTCCCCCACATCTGCAAATAGCACCTCCATTTTCCCACTGCTCAGACCCCATCACCCCTGACTCCTCCCTCTCCACATCGGACATGTCAAAAAGCCTCGTCAGCTTTCTTCACTCCCAGCACCCCAGCCTGTCACCCTGGTGACCCCATCCTCTCATGCGGGGATTTCTGCCATCACCTTCTTCCTGGTTCTCCTGCTCCCGCCCACCTCTGCCCTTCCCCTCCCCAAACCAGTATAAACTCAACTGGCAGCCAGAATGGCGCGCTTCAAACACAAGGGCATTTCATGTCTTTCTTTTGCTCAAAATCCCCCCAATGACTTTCAAGAACACAGTTGGGACATGATATTGGGTTCCAGTGCCTACGGTTCCTCTGGGAAAGCAGAGATTGTGAATGAAACCGTCAGAGTGCAAACCCAGCCAGCTGCAGTGCCAGGGTACAGTGCACGATCATCGTGCCACGATAACTCAGCACGGCCCGTGGGGAGCAAAGCCCTTTTTAGGACCTCATGGAGAAGGGAGGACTCTCACTTCCTCACCCAAAGGTGTGTCAAGGAGCCTGGAAAAAGGATGCTAGTTCCTCACACAAGGTGGGATTCCCTGGATAGTTCCCAAGGACATCCTGCTCCAATTTCTGAACTCAGAGGATCCACTTTGGGGTCAAGGGACCACCCAACAAGCTACATCAGTGTGGACTGCAGACGCACAGAGCAGTCGCCTGCTAGGAAACGCGTGTCCCAGGCCACTCATGTGCAGGCCTCCCCTCATTCCTTACTATCTGAAGTTACTTCTCAACCCAACCATGGATTTCTTTCTCTTCTGTTTCTGATTGGCAGGGGTTTAAATGTTTTGAAATCTTGGGCACAGAGCATTTTCACACCCCCCAAAGTAGCCCCATTATGCAGATGAGACTAGTCAGAAATGGCGGCCAAGGCCAGCCCAGCAGCAGGGAGAAGCTGGGCGTGAGAATGTCGGCACAAAAGATCCGTCCCTATTTTAGTCTTAACGTCCACAGTGTCTTGGCTCCTCTTTGAGTCACTGTCCTTAAGGCGTGCTTGTCCTAACAAATCTCACGGAATTCTGAACCATTCCCCTACAGCACCTCCCAGCCATCTGCTTGCTTCCAGTCCCAGCTGGAGTAAGAACCAAGACTTTCCAGAGAGAGGTGTGAGCAAAATCGGATTTCTCCGTAGTCTTTTTTTTTTTTTCAGACCTACAGAATCTTCTCCTAAAAATGAGAAAGAGGAGGACCAAGAGTGTAACTGTGGCTGGAGCTGTCACCAGTTTTTACCTACATGAATCTGAGAACCACTGAAGCTCGTAACAATGAAGATTATAGAGAGAAGCAAAACGGTCCACATCCTCCCGTTCCTCCCCTCACACGCTACAAGCGGAGACTAGTGTTTATGGAGCCCTCCTCAGCGGGAAGAACAGAGCTCTGGCCAGCAGGCTCACAGACAGTCACCTTCACTGAAATAGTATCAAAACAATCCTATGTTCCTCATCAGAAAGTTCTGTAATAATAAAAAGACGTTTCACTCATCTCGGAGCAGTTCAACAAGGAGCAGAGAGCTACCCTGCCTGCCTGCCGTCGGCTCAGCTGTGAGCACGTAACGTCCACACCCTGGCTGGCAGCTCAGGTGGGAACAGACACATTTGTCCTCAGCATCTCACTTCCGATGGGCTGACAAAAACCGGATTCCTGTGTCTCTTATAGGGGCTGCTGAGGTCAGAGTGGTTCCCTGCTGACACTCTGGGCTGGGCCAGGGCGGTCTGGGGTTAGCAGGTCAGAGAAAACAAGCTACTAGCTAGACCCACCTCACATACAGGTGCACACTTATTTTTCCTATTGATGATAACACAGATGTCATCCTGTTTCTTGCAATTTGGGAGGCAGAATCCAGTGGAACAGTGACATAGGAAGGCAGTTTTCCTTCTGGACAAAACCCTCAACTACCTAGATCAGCCTCTGGGATCTAAGTTGCCAGAACAGGTATAGGGCAGCACCCTCAGCCTGACCTGCACACTCCATCCCAGCATCCAACCTTGCACCACACAGGGTCTAAGAGGTCACACATGTCACATGTATATCTCTATCTATCCCTATAACGCATGGATATGCAGGTGTGTACATGTTATTCAAGGACTCCTGGGAAAAAAGAGGCTAGGAAAGGATGGTGACCAGCCCTGCTCCGAGTGGTCTGGGCAGGGGTTAGACTCACCCACCAGCAGGGCCATTCTACTCCGAAGCCCTAGGCGTCGGCTGGTGCCAGGTTTCTTTCCTGGCTGGCTCACCTCGTGGTGGTCCGCAGTGAGGTGGGGTGGAGCCAGGGGGAGTCCGGGTACCAGGGACTTCGTGACCATCAGGGTCCACGCACCAGCAGAAGCCAGTGCTGCCATGACACTGCAAGGGCAGGAAATTGCCCTGCTCGTCGCACTGAGCGATGTGGACTCGGGCCCCAGGGTAGGCGTGCTGTGCCTGGGCGTAGCGCTGCTGCTGTTCACAGGGCGTCAGGCCCGAGCTGGAGTCTTCCGGGACCAAGGCAAAGGGAAACACAAAGAAGTGAAAGGCATTGCAACCATCTGCTTTTACCAGCCAACCTCAAGTCTCCTGCAATGAAATTTTTTTATTCTACAATTGGAAGACAGCATGACATGAGAAAACTAGCAGGACACTGGGATTCTGGAGCCTGGAATTCTTATTTTAGCTCTGCCACCATCTACCTGGTTTCTCCCCAGCTTCCCCAGTGCACTGGCGAGTCCCCAGCTGGCTCTGAGGGTACAGCAACCAGAGCCCCATCAGCACTCAGGGGCCTACCGCTGTCTGGGCAAAATGAAGAGCAGCCCGTGACATCTGTGCAGGCATCCTAGGAGACCCTGGAGAAGACACATCAAACTCTATTCATCCCCTGATGCCCAGAGTTTAAGTCTGAGACGCTCCAGGTCACTGGCAGTCACCAGACTCCCCAAGCGGGCCACCTTCCCCAGAGCAGTTGGGTACCTGCTCCTGGCTCACCAGCCCATGTGGCTTCTTAATAAACATCTCGATACTGCATCTGAACCATCCTCACCAAATCAGAGCGGGTTACTAGGCCAGTCAACCTGAGCTGCTTCTGGGTGGGACACAGATGGGGCGTCTCACACCACTAGGCAGCAGGAGGTAACCAAAGGAAAAACCCAACTAAGCTCCCAGACCAGGCTAAACCAAGATTGGGCTGAATGTCATGGAAAGGAGGAGGTGAAGGAGGTGTTCACGCTTCATGAATGCTGACCCCTAAAGGTAAGCTTAATATAAAACACACGCCCACGTGTGCACCTCCCCTGGCCCCCTAGACCTTACCGGGTGTGCAGTGAAGTCCATCCCCGTGATATCCAGGTTGACAATGGCAGGAGAAGGAACCAGGGGTATTGTAGCAGGTAGCTGACGGGTGGCATCTGTTTTCCGCACATTCATCAACATCTGCAGGTCAGGAACAGGGACAGAGAGGAGGGGAAGGAAGGAAGGAACAGCGTGAGCCAGCTGCACAGTCTGTGCTACCACGCGGTCTTGGCACATGGGGACCAGTCTCAAACTGTTAACTTCAGAAGACGGTTGGGCATGAGCAGAAAAATACTGACCCTTAAGGTAAGCTTAATAGAAAACAAAGTCCAGAAACGTGAGTTAACACAGACTAAAAATGTTCAGCATGGAAGTCAAACTGGCCGTCACTCACAGAGAATAATGCCCTGTGGAATGTTTTCTCAAACATCTTCCATCTGCAGTGAATTGTAGGAAGTTGTTACCTTTGAACTAACCTTTAGACTGTAAATCATGAACTTCCTTTCAGTAACACTACAATAAAGATAAATACACGAGACAATGGTCTGGGGGTTCTTCTCTCATCCTTGGCACCGTCTGCCTATGACGTCTGGTAATAGACGCAGAACAACCAGAAGACACGCCCAAGACTTTTTCAACTAAGAAACACATTCTCCGTCTTTTCTAATCAGAATCCCACTACCCAGAACCCCCAATTAATCAGATATTTCCTTTATTTCCCACTTATAGAAATATAAAAGAAAAATATGTGGGGTTTTGAAATAACACAAAAAGAAAATCTAAATTTGTCAGACGCATCCACGTAAACAATTCAGGCCCCGCCATTCTGCACCTGGTACCATGAGGATTAATGTTTATAACCATATTTTTCAAAACTGTAAAATCCTGATGCTTCAAACAAAAGTCATGTATATTCTTTTTATTTTATGTATTGAAATCAGCACATGCCAACAATAGCAAGTCAACCCTCCCCCCCAAAAGAAAAGAAACTCTGAGAAGTGAGTTGTTAAAACTAGCGCTCCATGGAGGAGATAAGCTCTCTTAAGAGACAGGATGTCTTCTAGAGAAAGGAGGATAAACAAAGGGTGTGGGTCTGGTCAAGGCGTGGCTAAAACAAGGCAGTAATCACATCCACAATAACGACCAGGAAAAGAATGTTACTGTGTAAATAGAAGAAAAAAAACAAAACAAAATAGAAAATAGGAGTGGATTCCATCAATCTGGTACAGCCCAAAGAAGAGACCCAGTGGCCTGGGAAACCAGAAATCTGGAGCCCCACATTTGATGGGAATGGGCTGGGGACACAGGTGGCTCCATGCTCCTCACCTGGCCTCCCACACCACAGAGGAACCCCCTTCTGGGCTGATCCCCACCACCTATTCTGACCACACCCTTCCTGAACCACCCGCTCATAAGCAAGGTGCTTCTCAGGTCCCACTATGCAGACACGCGGGACATTAGCCGCAGGCCTCTGCTCGATGGAGAGGAATCTTTTACATTATAATTAGCACAGTAGCATTCTGCCTATACTCTGCCCCTGGGAAGTTTAGTCTGCATACACTAATACCTTGGAGTCCAGAAAAATTCTGAAAGCTCAACACAGCCGAGTCTGACACCACCCAGAGAGGCGTGTGGTGAGCAGTCGGAACCTTGATCTCACACAAGGGCAGGAAGGCAGAAAGGCATAAATGCACCTGCAAGGGTAGAAACCAACAAGGTGTCTCTTAGTGCCTCAGTGATCCCGAAGTAAGCCAATATTGTCCCATTTAATGATTCTTGAGGTTGGCTCTCTGTCTCTTCAAAAGGATGACACAAAGGCCCAGCAGGGCAAAGCTGGTATGCAGCCAAGGCCTTGGGCAAAACCGAAGATGTAAAGACCAGCGTCCAGCCAGATGCAGGAAATTAACACTGCTCACCCGCCATGTGCTGAAAGTACTCCTACTGGGAACAGGAACCCCGAGCAATGGCAGGAAGCAGGAATTCCTGAGACACAGGGCCTATTTCTAGAGCCCAGGGAGCAGGTTCTGATGGTTATTTTTGAACTGAGAGAGAGGGGATTCCCCAGAGCTGCCATTCGCCAATGTTCTTAGGACCCAGGGGTGGCCTGACGACCATCCCTCCCACAGCTGTCATGGCCACCATGGCAGGTGCACACTGAAACTCTGAGTGATCAGTGACCAGTAACAAAGGCCAAGGAGGGGAGGTCCCTGAAGAGACTGAGGCATCACGGGTGAGAAATCCTCGCCCCATAAAGCTAGAGAAGGTGACAGCTCCCAAATCGTAGTCCCGGACTCCTCGGAGAACTCCACACCATGATGGACAACAAGTGTCCAGCCAGCCACTCCAGGGCCTGGGCTTCAAGCCTGCCGTGGCTTCTCCCAGGAGCGCAGACACTGAGGGGTTTGAGGGTGCAGAGCTTCTGTGTGAAGAGGGGGTCTCTTTGCTCTTTCACAGCACGTCAGGCATCAAGAGAGAAAACATAGAAAGACTTTCAGCTCCTTGTCCAGGGAGGAGCTTTGCTTATCGTACCATCGGGAGGGGTCACTGCCACCGGCAAGAGTCTACAGGGATTGGCAAAACAGTGAGGTGACATCAGCACTGTTCGAGGAGTAGCAGAGAAGCTTTATCACTTGGGTAACGAAAGGTAGCTTGATTCCAGCACAATTCTCCACTCTACTAAGCTGGTGAAGAACCTTTTTGGAAAATGTGTTCAAAATCCTGCATTTTGAGTTCGTGCTTTGGGGCTTCAACATCCTCGGATGGCCCCAACTCTGAGCAAAACCCTGGAGCCACCTGATAATGAACCCAACTGCTGTGTCCTCCTTTCCTCATCCCACAGCATGTTTGTCCTTGAGCCAAATTATCCTCAACCCCACCATGGACACTAACAAGGGTGGTGGCCCACAGGGGCCCCCCTCTCCCTGTGCCCTACCTGTTTGGTGGAGCGCCTTGCTGGCTGGACCCCTGTGTGGCATGTGGTGACCACCCCCAGACCTTTAAGTATAATAAACTTCCATTCATGCCTCATTCTCCTCTCCCCCACGACTTACTGACTTGAGCACACTGCACCCACCGTCTACGTTCTTAGAAGAGAAAGCCTGAAAAGGAGTCAAGTCAGCAGCTCCGCTCGCCCCCTCCTGACCCACAAGCTGATATCATCACAGATCCGTCCCATCTGCAGCTCAGCTGCCTTAGCTCACACTGGCTCCTCCCTGCGAGGGACCCAACTCAAAACCTGTCTTTGCACCTGGCAAAGTCACCAAACTCCATAAGGATAGAAATGCCTGAGAAATATCCCGTTCAGACCAACACGAGGTTGAAATGACTCCAGATCAAGGGAAACTGGAGAAGATTTGACTGTGCTTGGATAAATACCTCCCACTAGTGAGTCAGAGGGTATGCCCAAATCCCAGGGCAGCCTCTCCAGGGAGCCTGGTTTTTAACAAATTATGGCTGTAGCAAAACCCCACACGACCTCCTTCTGGTTAGTGTGAGGGAGTAAAACAGTGTGCACTCCAAGAATTCATATTTCCCACAGAATATGGCCTCCAGCAAATATCCTTTGGTGACTGAGACATGTGTGTGGAATGGAATGCCTTTAAACATACATACACACACAGGTAGTAATATATTTATATATTTACTCTCCAATTTACTTTTAGCCCAGCCTCACTGACGCATGAGTCTTCAGTAAAACTGCGGGTTCTCCACTACACTCTATAATCTCTATAATCTGAAAGTTTAGAAGGCACAGGAAGCCTCTGAGACAGCCCCAGTGACCCCCACCTGGTGGATTCACGGTCTCATGCACTCCCCTCCCCTCTAGTAACTTGCTTTTATCTGATACAATGAAGCCTCCCAAAAAGAGGATGTCATTTTGGTGATGGCGACTTCCACCTTGCTGGAAGACTTTCTCACTGGCTTTGATAGTAAGCTGTCATGGTACAGAGGCCACACGGTGAGAAGCTGAAGGCAGACAACAGTGCGCAAGGATTGGAGGCTCTTTGTCCAATAGTCCTGACTCCTGGGCAAAACCATGAGAGGCTCTTTCTCCAGTTAAGCCTTCAGATGAGACCACAGACCTGAGTCACCTTGACTTGTGAGAGATCCTGAAGCCCAGGACCCAGCTAAGCCATTCCCAGGCCCCCAAACACAGACAGTATGTGTGTGTTATTTTGGGGTCATTTGTTACACAGCAACAGAGAACTAGTACACTGGGGAAGCACTTGGTGGGTTCGTGAGCTCCAAAGAGAATCCTAAAAGCAGAGAATCAGAGATAAAACAGAGACCATTGAAAGCGACAGAAGTAAGAGAGGGCACTAAGAAAGAGGGGCAATACTCAAAAACTCCTGACGTGGAAAAATAGCTCACATAGGGGTCCTTAACCGAGAAAGTAACCAAAGTCTTACAGGACAAGCAGAAGCAAGAGAGAACGATTCCACAAATGATTAGAGCCAGCAGTGTCGTACCTAAATTAACATTCTGATTATTTACTTACACATCAAAGTTGAAATTAACTTTAACTTCTTCATTTTAAACAAAAGAGCTAATGAATTAAATACACCTTAAATGCATCATCTCTGCTGACCTGAGCAGCTAGATGTTTAAATATGAAATTCTACAGATATAATTTTTTTCTCTCTGCATTCTCATTTCTTATAGCTGGTAGTGGGTTAAATCAAACCAAATGACAAATTCTACAGAGGTAGAAAAATTATCCTTCCCACTGTCTGGCTTGCGGACCTCACCCTGTCCTCTGTACCTGTAAGATGGCTCGGGCATTCTGCCTCCGTCACAGGTCTGTATGTGACAGAGGAAGCTCTTTGGCATGTCAGGTAAGACAAGCATCTGCAAATTAGAAATCTACCTCATTCTAATTTGAAAAATGTGTGAGCTTTATCCAGAGCTCTGGATGTTTATCAAAGAGGTTCATAGTCTTGTTCCATGACTGGGCCAAACACCAAGACATACAAGAATCGCACTGAGGGTTACCATCTGTCTTAGTTCATTTTCTGTTGCTAATAAAAGAATACCTAAAACTGAGAAGCTTCTAAAGAAAAAGAATTTGTTTCTTATCATTCTGGAGGCTGAGAAGTCCAAAGTCAAGCGTCCACGTCTGTGGAAAGACTTCTTGCTGGTGGGGACTCCCTGTGGAATGCCAAGGTGGCAGAGAGCATCACACAGCAAGGGGGCTGAGGGTGCTAGCTTGGGTCTCTCTCCGTCCTCCTACAAACTGAAGTTCCACTCCCATGTTAACTCATGGATCCAGGAATGCAGAGCCCTTCATGCCCCAGCGCCTCTGAGCACCCCCGGCTCTCAGTCCCGCCACACTGGCGGTTATATTTCAACATGAGTTTTAAAGGAGCCAAATATTCAAACATAGCACCATCCTTCAATAACTCAACTCCAAAAATACCTATTTAGAAAAAAGGACAAACAGGGCTGAACTGAACCACAGCTTTGGGTCATTTCGATATAAATTATGTTTTTAGGAAAACCAGACAGCAGAGCTCCTGCGTAGCAGAAGCAGAAATGTGGAGAACAAGGGTCGGCCCAAAGCACAGAGCCCACCCGGCAGGAGGGCTCTGCTGCCAGCACGTGTCTGTTCCAGCGAGGAGATGTGTCCTCACCTGCTGAAACCAGCAGGGGAAAGGAAGGGGAGAAGGCTGAGAATGGAACGTCTGGTGAGGAGAGGGAGCCCACACTCTGACACTCCCAGGAGGCGGCGGATGGTTCTCAGCAGCCAGCTTGGGGCTGGGTGGACCATGGCAGAGGTGATCAGCAATTCAAGGAGTGGGAAAGCTGCCTGTGAGGGTTATGCTCTCCAGCAGGCCCCATCCCATTCCAAATGCCGTCCTCACTGTCTCATTTTACCACAACTGTGTGCGGGACTGACGGGAAACTGAGTTTCAAGCTGATCACCCAGCGTTGGCTGGGTTTAGCAAACCTCTCGTGGTTTACGAGGATTTACTGAATAATCTCTCTCTTAAAGAACTATCAATCCTAGTTTCATGAACAATCATACTCAGAGAGTTAGGCTAGTCTTTCAGTAATACCCATGCACATTCTAGGTTAAATCTGAGCGGGTAGCCCTGGGTCTTGGTTGACTATTTACACAAAATACCGTGTGAATCCTTAAAGACAGATGACTTGGGAGAAAGCTTTGAGGATTAGGTGTGCATAATATCTGCTTTACCTGCAGGATTCTTTCTCTTCTCCTCTCTCTCTTGAGAGCAGACAGGAGAAAATTAGAGAGAAAGGATCCTATGTGTGCTTAGAGATTGCTCAATCTACAGCACCAGCCAGGAGAGCAACACAGCTGCAGAGCCAACTTACGCCATTAGCCAAACAGACTGAAGGATGGGAATGTCCCTCCAGGAGCACGTGCTGGGCCCCCTAAGTTCCTCCGGCCAACACCTGCTGCATGATGGTTACCAGGTGGCAGAGGCTCTGCAGTGATGTCCCCACCAAGGCCAACCTGATGCCCTCATTGCTTTGTCCAAGGTAAATCACCCTCAGCTCTCCTTTCTGACACAAACTTTGCTTTTTCTCTTTTGGCAACTGAAAGGATGTTTGAGTCAAAGAGGAGGAGAGGCCCTTTCTGGGAGGGGTCCCACCTGTGTGGGGATGTGCACCCAAGGCGACTTGCCAATCCCTGAGGCTGACGGCCAGTACTCACCAGAACACTGGTGCCCGGTGCCCGTGTAGCCAGGCAGGCAGGCGCAGCTGAAGGCGAGGCCTCCATGGGGAACGCAGCGGGCCTGGCCGGCAGGAGCGCAGTTGTGACTGCCATCCTCACAAGGGCTGAGAGGTGGGGTGGCCACTGAAAAGATAAGGCAAGGACGCCCATGACGGGGGAGCCTCACTCCTCAGGGCATAACCTGGGCTTTCGGGGAACAGAGGTGCTCAGGCCCGGCCCAGGCCAGCGAGTCACAGTCTCACCTCTGGCCAAGGGTGGCTGGTTCATTCGCATGTTAAAGTTGGAGACACACAGGGTTTCTCCTGCCTCTGCTACTTTTTCATGCCCCTGAATTAAAGCAGCTATTTTCTCTCTCATTCTCTAGTTCTATCAATGGATGAGTTTGGAATTCTAGATCTTGTGAATCCACGTTTAGGCCTGGAGCATCTTTTGCAACCCTAGCAAGGGTGTAAATTATTAGATGAGCACCTAGGATTCACAAGTATACCTCATTCTAACTTGAGAAATACTTGAGCTTTTCCAGATCTGAGGGTCTTTCCCAGAGAGGTTGGTAGTCTTGTTACATGACCAGGCCAATTACCTCGACACACAGGGACGCCACTGAACATCCTTCAGTGACACCACCACAAATTTTTATTTAGGGGAAAACAGTGAAAACAAACAAAAGGGCTGAGCTGAGCTGCAGCTTTGGGCTATTTCAGTGTAAATTGTGTTTTTAAGGAAATCACATCTCAGAGCTTCTGCATAACAGACATGCAAACATTAGTGGATTAAAGAGCAAGATTCACACCACTTTAACCAAAAAGAGAAAGGATTCCGGTACTCACAGACACAAGTGTGCTGGTCACCTGCAAACTCATACCCGCCCCGGCACTCACACCTGTAGCTCCCAGGCAAGTTGATACACACAGAGTTGGAGCCACAGCGGTGGAAGCCAGTTGCACATTCATTTACATCTAAGCAAAAATGAGGACAAAAGTTGCTATGTAAGTCAAGCATCTCAGACGGGGGTGGCCTGAAAACTCCTTAATTCCCACCACTATGATGATTCCATGGGGTTAATGGTTGAAATGACAAAAGAGCCAGAACACAGAACTTCTAAACACGGGCTGGGAATGCGCGTTGCTGGCTGGAGAGAAACGTTTATTTCAACTCATTCATGCATAAACCCCAAGGAAAGAATGAATAGTCTAAGGATTCTTAAAATCTCCTTAAAAAATGGATACTTTGAAGAAAAATACACTAACAATTTCTTTAAAATATAAAGAAATATAGAGCGGCAGTCTATGGAATGCAATGCCTGAAATTTAAAGAAAACCAGAAATCCTGCTTGTTAGTGAATTTAAGAACTACTTAACACAGGCACAAAATTATAAAACTTAACTTGAAATTTCCAGGAATTGCCACAGGTGTTTCTTTTCATAACCTCCCAAATGCCCCTCCTTTCAAACTTTCTGTACCCAGATGAATAGCTGCTAAAATCATGCATCATGGAAGATTCTGAAGAAGGCAGATCTGTGTCTTCCACAGACACGATGCCGGAGACGGCCAAGTAAAAACAAGGGCTGCCCGGGGGCATGGAGAATGTGGCTCTTACCTGCACAGCTGCGTCCATCTCCCTGGTACCCTGGTGCACACTCGCAGGTGTAATCCACACCTGACCCCGGATGGCACTGCGCTGTTGTGTCACACGTGTGGCTCCCATCATAGCAAGGATTCACGGGAGTGGAGTCTGAGTCCCCTGCATGGGTAGAAAGGGAATTTAAGAAGTACAATCTGGCTGTTGCTGAGAGAGTGACAGAAGGATGAAGACAGAAGTGTCCCTGGAATGGACCGGAGGCTTGTCTGCTCGGTGGCACAGCCAGAGACCTTACTATTGCTGAATCATCAATATCCAAAGCCAGAGTGGCTCATCTGCATCTCAGGTTTAAACTCCAGAATGGTTTCCTATCACCTGCCCCACACACAAGTACCTTTTCTTAATTTCAGCAGGTTTGGGCCCAGGGCACAAAAATGCCCAACACGTCTTTTTATTTAAAAGTGCTTTTGCTTTGGGCCACACATGTCTATCCGCCTCCCTATCATGAGTCCACCTCCCCATTCCAAGTCCACCTCCCCATCGTGCGTCCACAAAGTGTTTGCCTCCTTATCCTGAGGCCACCTCCCCATCCTGAGTCCACCTCCCATCTCATCCTCCTACCCGCCGGCGAGGAAGGAGTTATCAGCGTTGTGTTCATTTATCTGTAGCACCCAGAGGCCGAGGAACCTGCCCGGGTTATGTGATCAGTAGAGGATAAAACCCAGACAACCAGCTCCCAAGCTCACGCTCTGCACCACTTTGCTGCATCTTTGACCAGAGTGTTAGGAAGTCATCTAGTCTAAGCCAATGACACAAAGAGGCAGGAAGGGGTCCCAGATGCCCAGCTGGGGTGAATCCATTAATTAGGGGCACCTCTGTGTACTTCTGATGCCTTCAGTATAAAAGTAAAGATAAAAATGCTTATACTAATATCTGCCAGACTGCTAAAAACATAAATCTTAAAGACCCGATACAACGCATCTGGAAGGTAATTCCTGTGGCTGGGCGCCCAGCTTCCAGCGACTGCCGTCCTCCCTACTCCATGCACTGCTGCTCATCCTCATTTGAGGGTCTCGTTTTGTCTCGGTCCCTAGGAATTCAGGAGCCCCAACTAAGCCTGGGGTGCTTTACATTGAGCCATCTCTGCTACTAAGGGGCTCCGTCTCACTAACCACATGGGCCTCCAGGTCCTGCCTCTGGACTGGAAGTCACTGCACTCCAGTCCTCTGGCCCCCCAGACACCAGCACCCTGGCATCTGCAAGCATATATATATATATAATATATATATATATATATATAGAGAGAGAGAGAGAGAGAGAGAAAGAGAGTGTCTCACTCTCTCTCCCTGGCTGGAGCGCAGTAACGTCAGCCTAGCTCACTGCAACCTCAAACTACTGGGCTCACGTGATCCTCCTGCCTCAGCCTCCTTTGTATCTAGGACTCTAGGCACCTGCCACAGCGCCTGGCTAATTTTTCTATTTTTAATAGAGATGGGGCCTTACTCTTTCTTAGGCTGGTCTCGAACTCATATGCTCAGGGATCCTCCCAGAATGCTGAGGTCACAAGTGTGACCCTTGCACCTGGCCTGCAGGCTGACTTCCCTACCCTTTCACCCTGCACAGCCAAATCTGCCCAAGCCTCCCCATCTTGTTGGCCAAGACCTGCCCAAAGCAACATAGACTTCAGACCCCACCGCTGCAGCCTGCCCAGCAGACAGACTCCCTCCCCTGCTTCCAGTGGGCATTTCTCCAGTGTTTGCCCCCCACCCAGGACAAAATGGCTTTTCCCATTTTGTCTACTCATCTGCCGTGAACTGGGGGGCCTTGGCTGAGACACCCTCGTTTTCTGGTAAAGTCCTGCCATCGTCTTTGTAAGTAACATCCCAGAGTGGCAGAATATCCCAGTATTACTGATTCCCACATTGTTGGGTAAAAGTTAGGTGAGCTAGGGGTTTGTCCCTGCTTCACCTCAGTGACATGGGCTGGAGTGACAGAATCTTTGCCAACACAGTGGACAAATGGTTCCAGCACTTTGTCAGTGTAAACCTAGCTCCCCGAATCACGCAGACATCCCTGGAAGTTCCTCTCTCTGGACCCCCTGGCATACAGGACCACCGGGCTGTGGTCCCTGAGTCAGCCTGAGAACACAGACCCCAGGTTCTGGAGTCAGGCCCCAAACACACAAAGGGAAAACAGCAGGGTCTTGTGCTCAGGGAAGACACCTCGCGAGAGTCCTGCAGGGCTACTGCTTCGTCTTAGAAGAATCTGTACAAAGTGCCTGGGATATCCTGCCAAGGGGGAAGTAATCCTTGAGATGTCTTAACTTATAAACACTCACGCGAGCCTTCTTGTTCAACCCTTTCCAGCATCAAAATTTCACCCTGGCACATTCCAGCAAAGATTAGTGAGTTCACATGGACGACCAGAGCTTACCACCCTGCTAGGCATTAAAGAAAAAAAAAAAAAAAGACATGCAGCTCACAAGCTGACTAGCAGGCGTGGACAGGGTTCACTACCCCACCTGAAATTAAGATGGAAATGTCCATTAATTACACGACACCAATTTAAAATGTACTTCACTGACAGGGCCAACTATGTAATTTGAAGAGCCCAGCGCAGAATGAAAACGCATGGTCCCTTATTCAAAACTTAAACAATTCAGCAAAGCATTAAACCGACCACGGAGACCTTCTGAGCACGGGCCCCTGTTCACTGAACTTGGCATCCAGAATATTTTAAAAATACATTTCTAAAACCATTTCACTATTCACTCTCCATGGCCGGTTAGCTTTTCTCCTATTATAGTCAGTAAAGAACAGCAATATCCTTCTTAAGACATTTTGTATTTCACCCTCATCCTCTTAAACTGTTGGCCTCTGATAGAGGATCTGGAACTAATTTACCCATTTAATTAGGAGGGAAAAGCAGTTTTCCTTAAAGGAACAGACTGTTCACTTCACCGATGGCCTCTGCCCTAAGTCTCCCCAACTCTCCCAAGGGACCCCTACAGTGGAAGGACAGGAAGCATTTGGGATCCTGTTCTGTGACCCCGCAAACAACAGCCTCCCCACACTTAAAGCTCAGACCATTAGGAGGTGGCACAGTGGTCAGGAGTAAGCAAGGGCTGCAGACTGAGTTTGCGTCCTGACCCTGGGAGCCGCCACACCCTGGGCCAAGTGGGCCAGCTGTGCTGTTTCCCCGCACATTCCAGATAATAGCTCCCTCGGGAAAAGTGACTCAAGAAGATACTTCTCCGCATGAAGAGAGGAAAGAAAAAAGGCTTTAATTTGGGGTTTCTTTTGTTCTTTTTCTCTGTTTCCTCATTTCTCTCCTATTCAGGTAGAATGAACCGTATTGCTATGAGTGGACAATATACAGTTCAAACACAAAGGCTTTAACAACATACATTGGTCAGTTTAAATTTGGTCTAAATTATGAGGCAAGCTACAAGGCCGGGGATGCCACAGGGACAGAAGGGCCATATGGGGTAAGAGTGTGGGCTCTGGAGCAGGTGTCCAGATGTGAGTTCCAGCTCCCCGCTTACTGTGACCTCAGTCTTGTAATCTGTAAAATGGGCTAATAATAATACTATGCTTCTCCATTGGGGAGAGGTTGTTTTGGGGCTTAAATGAGTTAATTCATGGAAGGTACTTAGAACAGTGCGTGGCACCAAGTAAACTATCCTTTGCTATTATTATTAACTATCATTATTTGACTTGGGTGGAAGAGAAAAGTCATACAATTCTAAGGACACAGAAGCAACTTAGTACCTGCCAGCTGTGGGCTTTCCCTGATCCTTGCCTACTCCTATTTGGCATGTCTAGGAAAATACACCCCAAGATATATGTTTTCCCTAAACGAACCCAGAATCTGAATGTGACTGTACTGCCTGAGAGATTCTTTCACAGACTGTTTTTAGAGACGAGATAGCTGCACCGAGCAAAGGGCTGAACAGGACACTTAAAGGTAAGGAATGTGTTCGTTAGTAATTTTTGTGTTAGTCTCTCTTTAAGAAATCTGCAATAACAATCTTTTCCTTCCTAATTTACATACTCCTCTATAATCAACTAACATTTTCACGTATTAATTCATAATCTTACAATGCCTACATCTTAAAACAAGCTTCCTAAAACCAAACCAAACCAATAAACTCGGGTTCTCACGAGTCATTTGTGCCTCTTCTGGACCTTACGCTCTTGCTACCACATTGCTGAAGGTGATTCTTCCTGGCTGAGTTTACTGAGACTTGGGGAACCCTCGGCTCCAGAGATAAAGTACACACTCCGGGTTACAGACCCGCCTTTCCAAAGCACTAATTTGGGGCTCTGCAGTAGCAGCACAGAACCTGAATGAGGGCGACATTCAGTTTCTCCTCACAGGGCTCTTCCATGACAGGGGAAAATGTCCCCTTAGATTTGACAAAGTCATTTCCCATCTCTAGAATTCCCTGACTTTACAAGCTTATCCTCTGGCTACCCTAGGACATTTTTAAAAGATGAGTACACTTTATCTTTTAGAACAGTGCCAGGTATAGAACTTCCAGGTACCCTCCCCTAGCCACACCATCTCCCCATCACTAACATCGTGCGTTGGTGTGCACGCGTGTTATCACAGATGCACCACCACTGAGACATTATCAGTGTCCACAGTGCTTGTTAGGGCTCACCTTTGGGTTATACGGTTCTGTAGATTTTAACAAACACATAATGGGTTATATCCAACACTACAGTATCATACAGAATAGTAACACTGCCCTAAAAAATCCCGTGTTCCTCCTAATCGTCCTTCTCCTCCTCCCCCGAGTCCCTGGAAACCACAATCTTTTTGCTGTCTCTACAGTTTAACCTTCTCCAGAACCTCACAGATTTGGAATCACAGGATGCTGCCTTTTCAGACCGGCTTCTCTCACATAGCAACGTGCATCTAAGTATCCTCCTTGCCTTCTCTTGTCTTGGTAACTCCAGAACATTTTAATGTGCATTTTTTAATCAGTGTTCACAGACGAGGCTAATGCTCATTAAAATTTGAGAAGAATTCCTGAGTTTTGTTTCCACCATTTCTTCAATTGAGATATAACACACACACACCTCAAAATTCACTCGAAGTGCACAACTAAATTATGTTTAGTCTATTCACGGAGTTGTGGAAACACCACCACAGTCCATTTCAGAACACTTGGATCATTCCCCAAAGAAACCTGGTACCCTGTAGCTGTTCACTGCCTACAACCCCCATGCCAACCTCTCAATCCCTGGGCACCTGGCGATCTTTTTGTCTCTATGAATTTTCCCATTCTAGATATTCCACATGAGCAGAGGCACGCACTGCTCTGAGCTGTGCCTGGCTACCGTCACTTAGCATATTTTCAGAGTAGGTCCATTTTGGAGTATGTACAATAATACTCCATGCCTTTTTTGTGGAATATTCCATTGTATGAATATGAGCTTCTGCATCCATTCATCAACAAAGGGACATTTGGGTTGCTCCATATTTTGGCTATCATGAAGACTGTAGCTGTGAATATCTGTGCACATGTTTTTGTGAAGACATAAGTTTTCATGTCTCTCCTAGTGATAGAGCTAGAAGCAGAATTGCCCTGACAGACAACTTTGTATATAACTTTTTTTAAAAATGACTATCCCGTTTTTCACAGTCGCTGCACCACTTTCTACTCACAGCAGCACCTATGAGGTTCCAATTTCTCCACTTCCTCCCCAACACTTGTTCTTAACCATTTTTTATTATTGTTGTCCATAAGCCATGAGGTCATACTTCCCTGTGGTTTTGGTTTGCGTTTCTCTGATGACTAATGCTATTGAGCATCTTTTCATGTGTTCATGGAATATCTGCATAGATTTTTTTTTGAGAAATGTCTTTCCAGAACCTTTGCCAATCTTTGAATTAGATTACGTGGCTTTATCATTGACTTGTAAGCATGCGCCATATATTCTGGAACGAGGCTCTTTTAAATATACGACTTAAAATATTTTCTCCCATGGACTGTGTTTTCACCTTGTTGAAGCACAAAGTGTTTAAAGTTTGATGACAACCAACTTATTTTTTCTTTGGTTGCCTGTGCTCAGAGTGTCATACCTAGGAAACCATTGCCAAATTCAAAGTCACAAAAATTTACCCCCATGTTTTCTTATAAAAATTTTAGCTCTTAAATTTAGGTCCAGGGCCCATGTAGAGTTAATTTTTGTATATGAGATAGGGGGCTCAACTTTATTCTTTTGTATGTGGTTAATGAGTGGTCCCAGCACCATCTGTTAAAGACTATTCTTTCTCCATTGAATTGTTTTGGTGCCCTGGTCAAAAAAGCAACTGACTGCATTTAATGCTGTCTTCTCACTTCTATCCCATTGATCTATATGTCTGTCCTAGGCCAGGTCCACACTGTCCTGCCCACTCTAAGTTTTGAAATCGAGTCTTCCAAATTCATGTTTCTTTTCTGAGATTGTTTTGGTTATTCTGACTTCCATTTGAATTTTGGAATGAGTTTGCCAGTTTCTGCAAAAAGCCAGCTGCAAAAATTCAATGTAACACCATAGATTACTTTGAGTCCATAGATTAATTTAGGGAGTATAGCTGTTTCAACAATATTAAAATTTCCAATCCATGAACACAGGACATCCTTCCATTGATAGGGGTTTTCTTTAATTTCTTTTTCAAAAATGTTTCATAGGTTACCATGTACAAATATTGCATTCCTTTTAAAAAATTAATTCCTAAGCATTTTATTCTTTTTGCAATGATTTCACGTTCACTTCGCTCATGGCTACTATAGAGAAATATGATACATTCTGATGTCTTGATCACGTATCCTGTAACAATACTGGACTTGTTAGTTCTAACAGCTTTTTAGTGACTTCCTTAGATTTCTACATAAAAGGTTATGTCATCTGAGAATAGAGATTATTTTACTTCTTCCTTTCCAATGTAGATGCCTTTTCTCTCATGTGCTTACGTGACACGTGGGTGGAACTTCCCACACTGGCAATTAGACAGGGCAGGAGCAGACGGCCTCATTTCGTGTCTGACATTGAGCGGAAAGCAGACAGCCTTTCAGTATCCAGCATAATGTTCTTGGTGATTTCCATACATAAAGTTCTATTTTGTTTGTTTTTTCCAGGCTTTGGCTCTTTGCCCTACCTTGGTTTGGTGAAATCCTGTCATCCTTTAAGCTTTAGCTAAAACGTCACTTCCTTGAAGACATCTTTCCAGAACCTCCAGAGGAGACTCACGGCATCCTGCCCTTCCACAACTGTAGCAAATAACTTGTCAGCACCACTCTCCCTCCTGACGCGGCCCCAACTTGTCCACGGGCAAACTCCTGATTGGCACATATGGTTGGGGATAGCTACAAACCACCCACGCTCTAATTCCTGCCCTGGCAGGGACATTGTTCCCTGTTCCACAAGTCCCATTTCTGCCTCTGTCTCCACTTCAAGGACCCTGTTTGTTTATCCTTCCAGTCAGCACCACACATGGAGCCAGGCACTCAGTAGCCCTTAGCGACTGCTGAGAATTACTGTTCTAAGGCCACTCAAAGAGGATGTAATTTTTGTCCAACAGCAACAAAGAAGGAAACCTTACCTTCAACCGGGCCAATCTGATTGGTCACAGCAAATCTGAGGACTCTCTCTTCATGACTGTACAAGGCAAAAACCCGGTCCACAGTCAGCTGCTGGGTGGCGGGGACGGCCAGGCGCCTGGAGGCGTGCCTGCACACCTGGTAAGTGATGTTCTGGCGGATGTGGTAGGACCAGGTTTGGTTGATGGCACCAGAGGTGAGAGAGTATTCTCTGGAACTGGTGGAGGTCACAGCTGCAACAGACACATTCGGCAGGCAAACTGGTCAATTTTTAAAATATTAAATGGAGATTTTCATATGGAGTAGGTTTTTCTGCACAGTTTTTCATCTGATTCTTGGATCATGTTCTCTTAGGAGGTTCCTGGGGTTGAGCGGGAAACTTGCAAGGAAACCTCAAGAATCAGAGAGGGTGCAAGTCACGGGGCCGAGAGGGAGGAGACCCTGCAGTTGTTGGTGTCATCATATGCAAGGATTAAACTGGTTACCCCGTGCCAGCACCCTGGGGGCTCTGCCACCTGTGCTGCCCCTACTATTTCTCCCAACAGCCCAGCGAGGCAGGCGCTGCAGTCACGTGAGCAGAGCCTCTCAGAGCATCAGTGAGAGGCAGGGCTGGTGCGTGGTAGAGCTGCACTACAACTCCAGTCAGGCTGTGTTCAGCCGATCCAGCCTCTGCATTTCACACAGGTGATGGCTCCCAACACCTGGCACTTCAGTAAGTCTTAGGAGGATCCTAGGGAAAGGAAAAGGTCTTGTCTGTTGATCTGAGTCTGGGGGTCCAGCCCAGCACAGCGCTGTGCCCCTGAGCCACTGTGCACCTGTTCCCCGGTCCCACTATCTACTCCCCGTCCTCTTCCCTGTGTCTCTCACGGCAGCTGAGACGCTCAGAGCAGGGGAAAGGAACGGCTCAGAGCAGCAGCTGCGACTGAGTCAGTGTCTCTCATGCAGAAAGGGTTCCCCGGATCCTTCACACTTCACACAAGTTGCTGACCATGTGTGGCAGACAAAGTAACTTCATTCCCATGCTAAAGATGAGAAAATAGGCTCTGAGGTATGAAGTGATCTTCCCCTCAGATGTTGTTGGCTTTTATTTATTTTTTATTGCATGGGGTTTTTATTTATTTTTTATTGCATTTATTG
The DNA here is from genome assembly GCA_963574355.1 of Loris lydekkerianus. Taxonomy (NCBI): domain Eukaryota; kingdom Metazoa; phylum Chordata; class Mammalia; order Primates; family Lorisidae; genus Loris; species Loris lydekkerianus. The sequence goes on along the minus strand of CAUYPK010078434.1, from coordinate 46,835 downwards.
TATGCCACCCTTACCTATCCCATAGACAACATTGTTATCAATTATTTGAAGGTATCGAGTAGGGACAGACATTCCTATGATAGCAGCCAGCATGTTGCTCACTCACATTATGTGTTTGATAATAACAAGAATAATAATAATGATATTGAGCCCACATTATGTGCCAGGCACTGTTCTAGAACATTCCAGTAGTAACATGTAGTTACTGAGTTAGCTACTGATTAGTTACTTATCTTGTGAGGCAGGTAACTCCATTTTACAGACGTGGAAATGGGTTGCACGTACCTGAGTCCGAGTACTGGTACAGCTCCTTGTAGGGAGCGATGTGGGCTGTGAAATTTTCTGGGATGTAAGGCAGCTGGCCTTGAATGTTGGTCTTAATGCTCAGATAGTTTTCTGGATCAAGTCCTTCGGCTGTCTGAGTGATATGAACCCTCTCCTCTCCCGGGTAGAAAGTAACTTCCATGTTGTGGGTAAAGGTGGCACCTGGAGAGGAAAAAAATCAGTCCAGCACAGGGCTGAGAAGAGGTCCGGCTCACACACCTGCCAGGGCACTGCCTTCTCCCACTGACTATTGTTGTCAGGGACGGAGGGATTCCCTGATATCCTGGTCCATCAGCTGTTGATTCCATAAGTTCCCCAGATTCTCTGAGAAGCGTGTCCATCCCTCTGCACCCACACCGTCTCCCTATGTGGCACTTGTGTACTGAGAGACACACACTCCTGAGCATCCTGACTCTTCTCCTAGGCTGCCAGACTTAGCAGAAACAAACAAGCACCGAAAAACAAAAACAAAACAGGTTCCAGGATTAAATTTGAAATTCAGATAAATATATCCCACGAAATATTTGGGAGATACTTATATTAATACAAGAAAATTGTTCATCTGAAATTCAAATTTAACTAGATATACCATTTTATCTACCTGCTTTTGACCCAAGGTTTTATTTAGATCTTGATTAAAGGCGAGATGCTGCAGACGGCTGTCACACTCTGCAGGTGGACCTGGAGGTCCTCTTTTCTCACAGCACTTTATTTTTCATGCCATAAAGATAAGATGAGTAGGAAATACACTTTTTCAGGTGGGGAGGTGAGAAATTAAGATAAGCCCTCTGTACCACAGCTGTGGAAGGATGGTCCCGATGTGGGCAGTGCTGGCATCTCCCGGGAGCTTGTTAGAAAAGCAAACTCACAGGCCTTGCCCGGGGCCTAATGGATCAGACTGCGTTTTCACAAGTCCTCCGGGACGTGTGTACAGGTTAAGGTCTGAGATGCACTTGCCTACATCTACCAATGCAGGTCAGGGACGGGGGTGGAGAAAAGGCAGGGCATCCCTCCCCAAGAAGTAGTCATCTCCATGCCCCATAAGTACTGTTTTTGCATCGCCATTTAACAGACTTGTGCACAATAATTCAATTAGACAAAGCCTGGCAAACAATGCTTCAATGAGTAGAGGTGAGAAGAACATAAATGTTCCAAATGGAATCATCCTATTTCTCAAAACAGCTATGGGAACATTTAGAAAGAAGTCACTCTTTCATGAATTAGTTGCGTGAAGCCAAACCATCCCTGACTTCCTCTGGAAAGAAAACCACCCGAAGCTCTTTGCACCTGAGGTTCTTTGCTTGCTGAACAAGCAGATCTCTTCCACCTTGGAAAGGCCCAAGGGAGCGTCCCACAGAGTACCACGGCCAAACCAACGAATCCTCCCAACCAGCCTTCGGGGCCCACTCACCTGTGAGGCTAAAGCCATTCTCAGAGCCTGGCTTTTCTAAAGCGAAAAGCCAGCCAAACAGACCTCCGACTGGCGTGAGGGGCAGGAGGGCCAGGGCTGCCGGCTGTGGGACGTGGCTGATGGCCGTGTAGGCCCTGCCATCATTGCCCACGATGTAGGCGTGCAGGTCCACATCGGTGAAGTCTACGGGGGTGGGGCCCACGAGGAGGCGTCCACTCACTTTCCCATTGACTCGATGAGGGGCCCCTGAAAGACAGCAGATGCAGCCAGCCATAGGCATCAGCCAGGCTGGGGATTTATGCACCCAGATAAAACAATTCCACCTACAATTTCCAAATCTCACTTTTTTTTTTTTTTTGAGACAGAGTCTAGCTCTGTTGCCTGGGCTAGAGTGACATGGCATTGGCCTCGCTCACAGAACCTCAAATACCTGGTTTCAAGTGATCCTCCTTTCTCAGCCTCCTGAGTAGCTGGGACTACCGGTGCCCACCACCACGCCCAGCTAATTTTTTCTATTTTTAGTAGAGATAGGGTCTCTCTCTTGCTCAGGCTAGTCTTGAACTCCTGAGCTCAAGAGATCCACCCGTCTCAGCCTCCCAGAGTATTGAGATTACAGGCGTGAGCCACCACGCCAGGTGTTTAGCAAGTCAGTTTAACAAAGGCAAGCCGCCAGCTGCCCGTGTATGAGACGGTCCCACCTGCTGCCTCTTTTCTCACGTCCTACCTCCCCCACTCCACTTTGGCTCCAATGAGATGGCAAAAAGAAGGACGCATTTCTGGGCAATCCTCAAAATGGGAAAGCATCCCGAACCCACTAACTCCTCCAATGTTTACTGAGCATCTATGAGTTCCTAGCACTCTGACTTAAGTAATGGCAATGCCAGGGCATAAAGCAGAGCTCGCAGTGGCAGCCGGGAACAACAGACAGCAGGGACACCCAGCGGCCTGGCCAGTCACCTTCTGGCAGGCAATCCTTCCCGTCTCCGTAGAACCTGGACTGGCAGTGACAGCAAAAGCCGGTGGTGTAGTCCGTGCAGAAGGCATGCCGGGAGCACTGGCCATGCTTGTGCTCACAGGTTTCTCTGCTGGCAGTGTTGTACGTGAAGACTGAAAAATAAAACAAACTCACGTCACAAGGACTGAGGGATTCCCACGTCATTGCTGCCAAGCGTTGTCATGCATGCAGCATCTGCTCCAGAAAAGCGGTTTAGATTACAATAAACAAAGAGGTTTTGATGTTTCAGAGACAAGAATAACATTTGACCCAGAGGCATGAACTTGCTGATAAGAAAGACTGCAGATGGGGGACGCAGCCTCGCTGCAAAGCTGGGGACTGAGGTGGGGCTGCACCCGGTTTGAGCGTCATATGATAAAGCAGAACAGTAAGTACATGTTGGACTGATGTGTAAAAAGACATCATTTTTGGAATCAAAAATAGCCAAATATCAACACTTATATATGGTCCCCCTTGCTAGTGATGACCTCGTGGGAGGAAGATGCAAGGAAAGGTGTTAACAAGAGTGGGCCATGTCTGACCATTCTTCTCTTCTTTAGGTAACCATGAAATAAAAAAATCTAGCTGGCCTACTGTCCAGATTATTTTCCCCTAAGAGAGAGAAAGGTCTTAACTGGCACCAAGCTTAAAGAAAGTGGGCAGAAGGGGCGGGGGGAGGCAAAGAACAGGGACTCAAGCCAGACCATCACGGGCCCACGGCAGGGTTCACTGGGATGGGCACGAGAGTGATTTGCATTCAAAAGAAGACAGCGTGCGCCATGGTCAGAGAGGTCTCAGGAAGCCAGGGGGCCCAGGGGAAGCTCAGTGCTCCAGGACCTGTTTCTTCTATTTCCCACTATCTAAGAAAGAAGAGGAGGAAGAAGGGGAGGAAGGATGGGGTAGGAGGTGGGGGGAGGGGAAGAGGAAGAGGAGGAGAGGACATTTGTGCTACAAATGGAGGATTGACGCAAATGCCACCAAGGGTGGGTGCGGCCAGAGGTGCTGAATGGACAGGAGGCTGCTCTCCGAAGGGGTCGGGGAACACACCAGTGCCCAGTATGGCGCCCTTGGGGCCTGGAATGGGAGCCCCCAGGAGCGCGCTAAGTCCACGCTAAGCCCAGCAGGAATCCTCGCCAGAGCTGGCCGCTGGTCTCTGCTTTGGATAAAGCAGGTGGTAGCTGTGTTGCACTTGGAGTCCGAAAAGGAGGAAAAAGGAAGGAAGAGATGGAAAGATCAATATTTCCCCGGAACAGAAAGCAAACAAACTGGTGGGGGAAGATAGAGCACCACACAGGTAACAGCATGGCCGGATAAAGACCTGTGTCGACAAATAACAACATCACAAAGTTAACATTTAAACTGTTACACACACGCCAGATAACATCCCACAAGCTGTGCTCACTCTAATTTGCACCAGGGCCCGAGGTAGCAGGGGCTGGGTTTTAATCTGTTTGCAGGTAAGAAGCCGATGTACAGAAGATGGAAGTGACTCGCCTGAAGTTTCAGGCGGTGGCAAAGGTGGCGTTAGAACCCAGGACCCTGGCTTCACAATCTTAACTACCAGGTACAGGTGGTGGCTGAGCTTTGGGTTAGAGGCCCGCTCAGGTGCTTGGCGGTGGTCATCAGCGCAGGCTTCAACACCTCTGGTTGAGTCAGACTTTGTAAATCAGGTGTGACGGTAGCAAGAGCGGACACTACCCAGATGGAACCGGATGGACATTACAGCAGGTGGGGAGAGCACAAGCCCTGACGGCCGCGGCAGGGACGGTGCACAGTGCACAGCAGCCACACTGCTCGCAGGTCCCCAAGACGCAGCGGCTGAGGGCGGCGGGAGGCTTGGATAGCCGCGGTGCAAGGGGAAAGTGGGGTCAGAAACACAGTGGGAACCAGGCTGGGGACGCGAGATTTGGTACAGGGCTTTGATGACATCACTGAGAAATCCCAGTTGGATAAAAACAGAAATTAGGAATAATTTGACTTTTGTAAAAAGAGGAAATGAACATAAAACATAAGACAGAAAGAATATGTTATGGTAAAAATATGACAGAGGTTGCTGTGGAGAAAACAATATATCAGGATCTATTGTTGGCTTAATAAAGGGGGGAAAACCATTTTGAGTAAAAAGAAATGAAAGTAATTGGTGTGCGCCAAAGTCTCAGTCTCTTCCCTTAACACTTAACACTTACTGGGAAAGTGAGAACTAAGTGTAAAGAAGCATCTCCTCGGGGACTCCCCCATCGAGAGCGTGCCCCTGGCAATACATGGCCATGAGGACTCTGTCCAGAACGCCTGGGATGAGAGGCTGCAGGAGGCCCCTGCTCAGAGACGGGACTCAACCTCCACTCAGGGGCTCCGCAGGAACTGTGGGAACACTCTGAGTCTGTCTCAGCTTCCTCATCTCTAAAATCAGGAGGACACCCCCTTCCTCACAATTGCATTGCTAGAAATCACATTTTTTTTTTTTTTTTCTGAGACAGTCTCACTATGTCTCCTTGGGTAGAGTGCTGTGGCGTCACAGCTCACAGCAATGTTAAACTCTTGGGCTCAAGCGATTCTCTTGCCTCAGCACCACAAGTGCCCACCACAATGCCCGGCTATCTTTTTCTTGTAGTTGTCATTGTCAGTTAGCTGGCCCTAACCACAAGCCAGAAATCGCATTTTTAATGTGCTTCTGAGCACAAGGTAAAGGCCGTCCATCTGCTGCAGGCCTGCAGGGGGCCAAATACAACCCCACTCTGCACGGCTCTCCCTGCAAGCTGAGAGAGCAATGGCTCTGTGTCACACCCCACCACTGGGTGTGTTCTTTGGCCCGATTCCTGTTCTCAGAGTGGATTACAGAACAGGAAGAGAGAACAGAAGAACTGCAGCCATGGTGTAGTCACAGCTTCTCTGTGGGCCGAAAGAGAGGGGCAGAGCCACACGGCCAGCCGCTTACCAAGGCCGCTGTGCAGAGGTTTATAAACTTGCTGGAAACCAGACTGTGTCTTTCTAGAATGACAGAAACAATAATGGTTAGGCTCCATGAAAGGGAGCATTATGAGACTCAGACTATGATTAATCCCTTTTTGGTAAGCCCACCTGGGAATCTTTTAAAACAATTTTTCATGGAAAACTGTATTTTTTGGATGGAATGTACCGAGCCAAGAATACACTTGCTCGTCCAACTCCATGGCATCCACAAGAGGGAAGGAAAGTGGGTTTTCTCCTAATCAGGGAACTTCAGGCTCCCTTGACAATCCTCCTTCCACATGGCCTTCATATCCAAGTGCTCACACGGGTTTGCACACTTAACACTTACAGTGGCAGCCTGTTGGGTGCAAGGTAAATGCCTCTCGCAATTTTTACTCAGTCATTCAATAATTTAACAAATATTCATTGAGCGCTCACTAAAGTCACGGCCCTGGTCTAGAAATTTGGGATACAGCAAAAAACAATAGAGATAAAAGTTCCTGTCCTGAGCAGATGCTCTCCAGGGCAACAGTCGGTAAACAAGCATGTCATTTAGCAGGAGAAACACAGTGGGAAGGGACAGGGCAGCAGCTGGAGCAAGTGCTCTTTCAAATAGGGCAGACGGGGAGACCTCAGGAGGGCATGACGTTGGGGCGAAGGCCTGGTGGAGGTGTGGGGAGCCTCCTGCAGGAGCTGAGGGAGGGGTGCGGGCGCATGGAGGGGTAGTGAGAGGAGAGGTGACCTCAGCCCTTCCTACTGGGTCTCAGAGGTCACAAGAGGAAGCTGGGCTTTGGTCTGAGCTAGGCGGCCAGCTGCTGGAGGGCTCTGAGCATAAGAGTGACTGATCTCAGCCGGAGATGGGAAGGAGCTGGTGCCTTGGCTGTCACAAGAGCTGGCAGAGGACAGGAGAAGGCGCAGCATCTGGGACACAGGCCTACCCATGGACCAGATGTGGGGTGTGAGGCATGGAGAGGGCGCCAGGGCAATGTCCACATCTTGGTGTGGGGAAGTGGACTGGTGGGGTTAGGAGGGGCAGGCTTGGGGGGCTCAGGAGTTCTGGCAGCTGCCCATGGCACGAACGACATTCACCCCAGCTCGACAGCAATGCATGCCCTCAGCACGGAACCATCGCGGCACCATCCCACCCTCACAGGAAGAGCTGCATCCATCTTGCGAATTCTGGGGGACCACAGCATCAGGGTCACGTGAGAAGCCTGTTGGAAATGCAAGTTCTGAAGGTCCACATAGGCCCACCAAGTCCCACTCTGTGGGTCATCCCTGGGACCCGAGCTTATGCCAGGTGGTGCTGACACATGTGCACAAGCCTCCCGCTTCTGACCTGGGGCCACTCACGATGTAGTGAACCAATTTCATCTGACCAGTTTGCAGCTCCTGGGGCGGGAAGCGCATCAGGGACACTCTCTCAGTCACTCCTCGCTACCTGGGAAGCACAGCTCTGTGCTTGGGGACCCCACAAGGATGCAGCGTGAAGGCCCTGAGGGAAGGCCGGGAGGAAGCACGCTACCAAGCCCCTTCCCAGTGGGCAGGGGACGAGGAATCTCCGTGGGAGCTGCCTCTAGATTCAAAGTTGCTGAACTTCTTGAAGGCTGGAATCAAGGTCTGGATCTCAGCTGGCCGGGCAGTGCAATGAATACTCCCAAAGAGGAGTGGCACTATCTCTTTTCAGTGGTCTTTTGTGTGCCCTTTACATCAGAATTTTGAGTATATTCTCACTTTTCTCTATTCTGGCAAAAGATCATCTCCATTTTACAGAGGAGAAAACTGAGGCCCACAGAAATTACATAATCATCTGGCTTTAAATTTCCTGCTCCCTCCAAGACTCCAGCAGTACTCAAGGTTGGGAGGCATCAGGGTCACCATGGGACCCAGCTGAAGGAGGCAGGTTCTGGTTCAGAGGGTGGAGAAGGGGCATGGAAAACAGTGCTTTTTAACCAGGGCCCAGGTAAGCAAGGAAGGTGGACGAGCACCCACACTGAGAAATACACTCTCTCTTCCACGGCCGCCTCTCTACTGATCTTACCTGCCCGGGACCTACGCTCTGCCAGGAAGCTCCTGTCACAGAGACTCAAAAATGATCAAGAGACACGTCTGCTGTCATCTGGGGCACACGGGGGTAGGGGAAGAGGCTGGCCAGGTTTGAGCTCACTTGGTCAGGGACTTGTTAGCTCAGGATTGGTAGTTAAAGGATTCCTACCATGAAGAAATCTCACCCCCTTTTTTCCATTTATTGCTTTTGCTACTCTTCTCCCACCCTTAATAGAAAGAAAAATGGGGTGGGGATATATAAGAGGAAAGAAACAGAGGCGCTGCCAAAGGGCTCGAGGTTTGTCCTAATTGGGAGTTTTTAACAGAAATGGAAAATTCTGCTCTGCACTTGTTCTCACCCATCCTTCAGTCTTCATTTTCCCAGATCACGCGAGCACTTGTGTGCAGCCCTGGCCTGCCTGCTGTCCCCCGTGGGGAGAGGGCTTCAGCCACTGAGAGGCTCTGTGGGGCACACCAGTTCACTCTGCCCTCACGAGGGCTTCATGCACAAGGGAGCTGCGGCAACTTTTAACAACTTTTACGGCCACCTGAAGAAAAACAACCAATCTCAGCACTCTGGGAGGCTGAGGCAGGAGGATCACTTGAGCTCAGGAGTTTGAGGTTGCTGTGAGCTAGGCTGATGCCATGGCACTCTAGCCTGGGCAACTGAGTGGACTCTGTCTCAAAACAAAGACAAAACAAACCCCCAAAGACCATATTTTCTCTCCAGGACAATTTTTTCTTTTCTTTGTTTTCTTTTCTCCTCCCTCCCTCTCTTTCTTCTTCTTCTTTTTTTTTTTGAGACAAAGTCCACTCTGTTGTCCAGGTTAAAGTGCGGTGATGTCAGTCTAGCTCACAGCAACCTCAGACTCCTGCGCTCAAGCGATCTTCCTGCCTCAGCCTCCCATGGGGTTAGGATTACAGGCGTGAGCCACTGCATCCAACTTTATAAAGCAGTGGTACACTTTTCCCTCCAGTTTTCATGTTTTAATGTTGATGGGGGGGTGCACAGTGATCAGGACCCTGGGTTGGCTGCCATGGCACTAACAGGCTCTCTCCACGGGGTCCCCACCAGGAATCTCTGCATGCAGATGTCTTCACAGGTATGGGGGTCCTCCCGCTCATCCTCAGACCCTCACGTACCTGGAGGTGCACCCTGGAGGGCGCCTATGCCTGGAAGACTGGGGGATCAGCACACCCTATGCGAACTCCCTCCAGGGAGGAAGCCAAGTGAGCAACATGAGGCTTCTGAAAGCCAGGTGTCCCCTCCTCCTAACTGACACGCAGACTGAGGTTAAACTAACCTGCGTAGAGCGTCTCCTGCACCAGCTCAGCCCCTCAGGCCTGCACAGCCCACCTCACTCCTTGCTACAACACAGGCAGCCCCTGTCCAGGGCAACTGGAGCCCTCACCACCTCGCCACACTTTCTCTCTCTGCCCCTCTCTCCCATCCCACCTCTGCACCTCCTCTCCGGCCACCTCAGTCCAGAATGCTTCTGGAGCTTCTTTCTGGTCTCAACTCCAACTCCGACCCCAAGACCTGGCTCCAGCCCCTCCTCCACTCTCAGAGAGTGCCCCTGGCTCTGTGTCACCTTACGGCTTTCTCTAAGTCTTCCGTGGCTTTGATGCAGTCGTGGTCTGCCTCTTACTGGCATGTCAGAGGAATTCCCAGGCTTCCTTCTGTCTTTGTGAGGTGGGAGGGATACTCGGTATCTACCACGTGGGGAAATTCTAATGACGGGACCCAAAGCCAGGTTCCCAGTCGGAGCAGCAGGACACACTGAGGAAGTGTGAGCAATCAGGGGAGCAGGCAGGTGCCCGGGTAACTTTCTGGCCCTGGAAGAGCCAGACGCCTGACACAGGATGGGTTCATGGGCCTCGTGCTGCTGGTTCTGGGACCCAAGCAAAGAGAAATGGAGCATGACTAGGACGCTCCAGCCTGGTGTAGACATCCCCTGGAAAGAATCAGGCTTGTTCATGTACTTATTCTCCGTTAGAGACAGGGTCTCACTATCACGGCCAAGCTGGTCTTAAACTCCTGGGCTCAAGCGATCCTCCCTCCTCAGCCTCACTAGTAGCTGAGATTGAGGCATGGGAGACACTGTGCTAAGCAAAGAATCCAGGCATCCGAGATTCTTCTCTTATAGAAGAGAAGTCTATAAAAAGAGTCCCTACAGGGAGGAAAAACAAGAGGAGAAATATTAGGGGGGCCTTTAACTAAATCTGACCTTTTTGGTTCAGCAACAATTTGCTGTGCTTCCCATCCCCAATCCCAATTCTCACAAGCCCTTAATGAGTTCTGCATTGCCTCTGTTTTAGAGCTGAGGAAAGCAAGGGTTGCACGGAGTGTGAGTCTTGTTGCAAACAGCATAGCTGAGCAGAGCATCGATCTCAAGTCTGCCTGTCACCCAAACCCTGTGCTTTCCATCACAGGAGGATGCCTCGCAGCTGGGTACCCGGTACCAGGCAGTGTCCCTGTGGGTGTCTGCCACAGCCATGCCACCTGCTTCCTGCGGTGAGCCACGCCAGTCTGATAGACCTCTGGGGTGCCAATGTTCCATTTGAAAAAATTGGTCTCCCCCAGAGTATTTAACAATACAGCATGCTTCTGTACTCCACACATCTCCCTGCATCCCTTTTTTAGAAAAAGCTGAGGATTTTTTTTCCTCCAAGTCCCAAACCTTCTAGTTAGATGTTTTTTCCCTTAAATGTCTCAATGTATTAACCAGCTTTTTCACAGGCATTTTGCCATTTCCAAAATGTCAGGAGTGGACTCCCTCTAGCCTCAGGTAAATAGCATACTTCATGCCCCATGAGGGTTTGGCTGCAGCCTCTGTTCCCTGTGGCCAGCTCCATAAGCCTCCTGAACTGTGACCCCTGCAGCCCCTTCTTAACTCTTTCCTAGAAGACTCCATGGATCTGCTTTTTTAATATTCCCAAACCCTTCCCAGGGCAGGAAACCACAAGTCACACTCGCATTCAAGAATGCATCTTTACCTCAAAAGCTCTTTATGAAAATCTTTGATATTTGACTGTAAAGTTTCATTGGATACACAGAACTCATGCTAGAAATTCTAGAGATTGTCAAAAGGATCTGAAGCCTCCCAATACAATTTATATATTCAAGTTTAGGGAAATGTGGCCCCTTAGGCAAAAATTAAGGCAAAATTCCTTAAAAAGCACATTCTTCACTCTCCAGACATCCTCCACCCCATTCCTACTGTCCTAAATCTTCTATAATTAACAGCAGCCACCCTGTATTCAGAACCAATTAGTACAGATGCCAATCTAAGAATGCCAAGTATTTAATCCTCCCAACAAATTTATGAGCAAGTGGAGGTTACGGGAGTTGCCTCAAGTCCCCTGGTGAGTGTGGAGCCCAGGACTCAAGTTCAGGTGTGACACCAAGCTGTCCCCCTCACCCAGGGGTGTCCAGCCTTTCTCTTCTCTCAGCACATTGGAAGAATAAGAGTTATCTTTGAGCCTTACATTAAATACACAGATACTAACAAAAGATGATGAGCAAAAAGGTTAAGAAGATCTATGCATAGTTTTCACTATATCTGATGCCACAGATTAGCAAAAAAAGTCCACACCAAATCAGCATGCTGCCAGCGGGCCCCAGGTTAGACGCCCCTGCTCCTTGTACAATACCACATTAGCACAAAATACTGTCTTCCCTCCTGAAAAAAGTGCTTCTCCAAGCAAAATCCTGCAGATCAATACCACAGCAAAAGGCCCTCTTTGCTAGGTCAGAGTGTTTTTGCCACAACAGGGATAGGAAACAAGAAAGGTGAAAAAAATGCAGGTTCAGAAGAAAGCTGTCACCTCTGACCTCTTTCCTACTGTTATGGGTCAGAAGAACAGTCTTAGGAACAAATGGAATGGGTCTGTGACCAGTTTCCCATTCATATCTTTACATCCCTGACTGGGAAGAAGTGCTGGCAGGTGTGACAAGTTTCCCCTGGGAAGACAGGGCTGCCGGGGGGCATCTGCATTGCTCAACCACAATCTCCTGCCTGGCCTCTCCCTCTGGTCAGTGAGTCACGAAATGAGGACAAGGCTCTGGGGAGGCCCATGCCACAGCTGCACGGTCACGGACCAGAAATGACAACAGACACAGGTGCTTGGTCATTTCTCACCCATGGCCTCTGCTCTCCTACATACCACGAGTGTCATCGTCTCAACCCAGGGAAGCAGGAGGCTGGCCACGCGGAGGATGAATCCGGCATGTTGGTCAGAGCCAGCACAACTGCTGCCGAAAACTCAACAGCAGCTCTCCGCTGCTAGAACTTGTGCAAAGCCTCAAAATATTTTACCTTTGCTGAACTTTCAAACTGGAATCCTTCATTGCCCTTGAGAGCACAGCTGGCACAAGAAACCCAGTTCTCCCCACTGGCTTCATGAGGCCTAGTTTTTAAAAACATTATTAATGATCAAGGGACTCTAAACAGAATCCCCCTGCCAAGAGTTATTTGGCAAAGGAGATTTATTCCATCTCCTGACACATAGGGATCAGAAATCAGTTCCAATCTTCACTTTTGCTAAACTTTTCACTTAGTCACTTAAGGGAAACATCGCAACCCTGCCAAATCAGCGTTGTTCAAGTGAAATCTCAGCACCGGGTTTCTGAGACACTTACCCCGGGTGTTAGAGCCGATGTCATCTTCCACTCCTACCACGTACCTTCCATGACCCAGGGACGGAGTGTGGCCGGACACAGGGTGACTTGGGGCAACAGCTTCTCCTTCCGGATGGGCTGGAGGAAGACCCCTTTCTGAGGGCGCAGCCCTGACATCTGGGTAGGGCGGTGGGTAGAAAGGGGCCCGGGACTCCGCATCTACCTGGGGCGGAGCCAGGCTTCTGCTTCCTGCCTGGTCTGGAGACTCAACTCGGCCTTTTAAATCGGGGGCTTCTACTTCCTCCAAAGATGCCCCCTCTTTGGTCTGAGGGTCCAAGGTGGCAGGCTCTCTTTCAGGGTAGAGTAACCAGTCACTAGGCGTTGGGTGCGGCAAAGGGGAGGCCAGCTCAGGCTGGGTAGGGGAGCTCTCTGGGTGGAAGGCCACGTGGACACTGCTGTGGCTGTTGGCTGCCTGTTCTGGCCCCCCGGGGGGCGACTCTGCTTCCTCCTCATTCTCATCGTAGTAATCCAGATTGTCCTCTGTGTAGTCACCCTCCAGGGCTGCAGCCAGGCTCAAAGATCGCTGCAAGGGAGCCGAGGCATGGGCCGCGGGAAGGTCTCCTCCAGCTGCCGCTGGCCTCACGTTGTCCAGCTGGGAGGTACTGCCAATGTGAAAAGCCCACACTCCAGGCACACCCAGATTGCTCAGCCTAAATGGAAAGGAAAGAGCACCTGTGACAAAGTGGCCACTCACCCACCGTCCTTCAAAGGCAAGCCACAGATTTTATAGCCGAAAAAGACTGTTAAGACTAGATTCAGCTCGCACTGGTGTGTTATACCAGATAGAGGCAGACACACTGGTAACTAAAAGGATCAGAGTGGACTTTTGATGTAGACCGCCTCTTATTTAACATTATGCCTCCAAAAGAAAAAAGAGGAAAAAAAATTTTTAAAGCAAAAAAGAGAAAATATAAATAAAAAATAAATAACATGATGCTTCCAAGGCTGTGCACCACCGAATGCCAGGCCATTGAGTTATCCATCTGCCCTACAGTCTGAATAGTTTATCTAACATCTGGCTAATTGAAAACAAATAAGGAACATGGGAAGTTTTCCTCTACTTGACGGGAAACTTGTTACAGACCTAAGACAATGCCGGCTTAAAAATCTCTGCCAAATACTGAAACGGTAATAACTACTACATGCTTTTGAGAAGTGGTTACACACCAGCCCGGAGCCAAGCACTGACTACTCTTCTACACAATCTGAAGCAAGCAGTGGTGATGGCACCCGAGTTTACAGGAGAAAACGGGTTAGAGAGATTAACTAGTCTCAAGATCACATAACCAGTAATTGGCAGAGCCTGGACTCTAACTCAGAGCTAACAGCAAAGGCCATGCTCTAAATATCTATGTTACATTATATCAGAAAACCAAGACCACCTGTGACAATGGACACCTTGATTCTTGTGACTTTATGGAATGCTCAGTTTCACTGTTTATTCACACGGGCTAATCAATCAACTAATCCACAGAGAATGGTGAATCAATGTAAAAAAATTTAGAGAAACAGAAATGCCCAAGTTTAAAAATAAAGGAACAAAACAGACATATATACAATGTGTCACCTAACAATAAGGGTACATTCTGAGAAATGCCTTGTCAGGCAATTGCATTGCTGTGTGAACACAGCACACTGAGATGGCCTAGCCTACTGCACACCTGGGCCGTACAGCATGGCCTACTGCACACCTGGGCCGTACGGCCTGGCCTACTGTGCACCTGGGCCATATACCATGACCTACTGTGCACCTGAGCCATACAGCATGGCCTACTGCACACCTGGGCCGTACAGCATGGTCTACTGCACACCTGGGCCGTACAGCTGGCCTACTGTGCACCTGGGCCGTACAGCCTGGCCTACTGCATACCTGGGCCGTACGGCCTGGCCTACTGCACACCTGGGCCATACAGCATGGCCTACTACACACCTGGGCTGTACAGCCTGGCCTACTGTGCACCTGGGCCATACAGCATGCCCTACTGTGCACCTGGGCCGTACGGCCTGGCCTACTGCACACCTGGGCCTTACGGCATGGCCTACTGCACACCTGGGCCGTACAGCATGGCCTACTGCTCCTGGGCTACCCACCTGCACAGCATGCTCCTGTGCTGAGTACTGCAGGCAACTATAAAACAGCAGTATCTGTGCATCTAAACACAGAAAAGGTACAGTAAAAATATGGTATTATAACCTTATGGGACCACTGTCATATATGTGATCTGTCATTGACGGAGTCATTGTACGGCATATGACTGCAAACGGATAGTGAAGATATGAAAAGACATTCAGTTTTGCTAGTATGAAAGAAATTAGAGTAAAGATGTGAACACTTTATAGTATCCAATTTTCAAATGTTAAAAAGAACAGAGGCCTATAGAAAATAGACTCTGTCAATCACAGCTCTAAATTATTGGTGAGAATACAATTTGGTGAAACATTTCTGAAAGAAATTTGTTAATACACATAAAACATTAAACCACATAGATCCGTTTGCAACAATTCCACTTTGAAGAACTTATTTAAAGGAGAACTGAGAATGTGAACAATGTGTATTATGTCATTTACTGGCATATTGCGACATTTATAATATGAAAAACCAGAAACATGTTAAATCTTTAAGTTGTCTTTATAATACAGAACATATATTATATGATGCTTTGTAGACTTAAAATGGTAATAAAGACAGACATTGATCGAAAGAGAGCAATAAATGTGCAAATGCCACTGTAGCAAAAGAACCATTTGGGTTTAAGAAAGATGTTGCAGGCCAGGCGCCGCGGCTTTCCCCTGTCATCCTAACACTCTAGCACACAGACACAGGAGAATCCCTTGAGCTCAACCTGGGCAAGAAAAAGACCCCATCTCTACTAAAAATAGAAAAATTAGCTGGGCATGGTGGTGGGCACCTATAGTCCCAGCTACATAGGAGACTGAGGGAGGAGGATCGTGTGAGCCCAGGAGTGTGAGGTTGCTGTGAGCTGTGATGATGCCCAGCACTCAACCCAGGGTGACAGAGTGAGACTCTGTGTCAAAAACAAAACAAAACAAGGTTTTGCATATACCTAAAATTCTGGAAGGACCGTTAATACTAGCTCTTATTTGAACTCAGTAATTTTTACTTTTATTTCACATTATTCTGCTTTGCTTATACCTTACTTTTTATATTAAGCATGGATTACGTTAATGAAAATTGTTAGTTGTTGGGTCTCATAGATCACTTTGCCCTCATCGAAAATTCAGAGGTTTCTGAGAAGTACCAACGATAAAAACAAGGCAAGGTGCAAAGGAGGGTAAACCCACATGTGTGCATGTGGGTGTGGTATGTGTGTGCATGTGGGTGTCGTGTGTGTGTGTGTGTGTGTGTATGCATGTGCGTGTCGTGTGTGTGTGTGTGTGTGTGTGTGTGTGTGCATGTGGGTGTGGTGTGTGTGTGCATGTGGGTGTGGTGTGTGTGTGCATGTGGGTGTGGTGTGTGTGTGCTTATGGGCGTGGTGGGTGTAGTGTGCTGTGTGCATGTGGTAATCCTGAGCATGGTGTATGTGGTATGTATGCTTGTGTGGGGATGTTGGCTCTAAGCTATCTTTACTCTCTGATAGCGGAGTGCAGCTGCTTTCCCCACCCCACCCCCTGGGCTTCTGGACCCACTCCTTCCTGGACCCCATGTACAGCAGCACCCATTCCTGTGTTCCGCATCTGCTGACCTGTTTGTGTGCTCACCCCACCAGGGTTCAAGGTGTCCCAATTCCGGGCCTGCTGGGAGCCCTCTGTAATGCCCAGCAGGAGAGAATCTGTGCGCTCTCAGAAAACTGAGCCAGGAGCTGAGTCTGCTCCCAGCTAACCAGGCAGCAGCCCACATGGAGACCTGCAGGGACCCAGCATGAAATTACTAATTCAGAGCTCCAGACTGGGCTTAAGTTTTGGCTTTGTCACTTAACTTTGTGATCATAGGCAATTTACTTAAGTTCCTCTGTACACTCAAGAAAACAGCTGTACTACTTCTTACAATTCTTGTGAGTTTTAATTAAGATAACATCTGGAAAGTGTTTAGCACAATGCTTGGCACAGCATGAGTTTTCCATAAATGTCCACTCTGAGTAACCATACCGGGCTGGAGCGCCCTCCAGAGCAAAGCAGGTGGTGTGCAGAAGTGTAAGGTGTTCCTACACCCAGAATGGCTGACAGATGCCACCAGGCTGGTTATTGTGAGAGCCGTGAAGTCACTGATGAGACTAAGAATGGGTTCAATTCATTTCAGGTAACAAGTCCCGGAGAAATCCTGAGTATTCTGAAAACCTGCCAACTTGTTTATTTCTTTTTTTCCCCAAATGACATAACGATTTAATTTTTAACAGTATCTTTCCAAAAGACTAAATCACAGTGTCTCCTCCTAGGAAATGATTAATCTGGTAAACCTTAAAATGGGCAGTTATATTACTGGATATTTTTATGTGGTTCCAGGAGCTGTGTTTTTCATAGCAAGCCTGGCTGACTCTACAGATACACACATGCACTGTTCTGGTGAACTTGACCCTCCCAGGGTCTGATCTAGTTCCTGGTTTTGACTTGATACCTTGCTTGGAAGCCACCGAGATATTATCTAATGGTCTTATGACCACTTGTGTTGGGCTACACAACCTACAAGTTGTTATATTCAGGTAGGAAAGGGCTTCAGCCCCACGTTACTCACTGGTAGAGGTTTTTCACAGTCTGTTCCGTGCTAGTCAAGCTGAGACATGGTCCTTCTCTCTTCAGGTCATCAGCCTCCCCTCGGCAGAAGCCCACACGAGCCGGAAGCTGGAGCTGCACATTGTAAGACTCCTTGGGGCGTGTCCCAAAGAACTGCAGGCCACCGGCAGGGTAAAGAAAGAGGGCGTAGGTGTCAGACCCATCAGATGCCAGAACTGCCTGGAAAGTGTTCAGCTGTGAGAAAAAAAAAACAGGAAAACATCCTTTAAAAAAGCCAAAAAAAAAGCCAAATGAAAGAATTAAAAACCCGAAGGGAAACAAAGGATCATAAAATGCAAAGGATTTTCCCCTTCCAGGGATTTTTTTCAGATTGTTTTTAAACATAACCTTTAAAATTTCCTCTTCAAGTTACGAATATAATTTTAAAAGCAATATTACTTATTATCCCAAGCATCTTTTTATCAATTTTATTTATTTGATCATTTATTTATTTATTTTTATTAAATCATAGCTGTGTACATGAATGCAGTTATGGGGTACAATGTGCTGGTTGTATATACAATTTGAAATACTTTCATCAAGCTGGTTAACATAGCCTTCACCGTACTTTCTTAATTATCGTGTTTAGGCATTTATACTCTACACTTAGTAGATTTGACAAGTACTCTTGTAAAATGCACCATAGGTGTGGTCCCACCAATTACCCTCCCTCCAACCACTTTTATCAATTTTAGATTAATAGTTGAAAGAGGCGTAGGTAAAACACAGGCTAACAAAATTAAAATATTTTTTAAAGTTTCAAATGTCTCCCATCCAAACCTCTTTCAGAGCTAAGAACAAATAGCAAAACAAACTTGCAGATTCCCATTCACCCCAGGCACTTGGCATCTCTCATTGGGTCATTCATACCTTCATCTGTTTATTACACGCCCTCCGGGGGCAGGCACCTCCTCCCTGTTCTCACTGCCTGGCCCTCTTTCCTGTCCATTACTGGAGTCTACAGCAGCAGCTGAGTTGCCTCAGTTCGCAGCTGCCGGAAGGGAGACACAGGGGCTCCCAGGTCTGCGCAGGGTCAGGTGGCAAGTATGTGATGGCAGGCGGCCAGCCCTGGAGCCCAGGTCCTGCCCCACTAGGCCACTCTAACCCCTCCTCAGCACCCTGCAATTTGTCACCTGGCTGCAAACTCACTCCCCAGCCTCAGTTCCACTGCACCCTCGTCAGACTTCCCTTAATCACACCACGTCTCTGCTGCGTCCACACTCGCTTCATGTCGCACTGTGCCCCGAAACCCTCAGCTCTCAACTGCTTCTGCTCAGAGGGGTCCTGGATGCCTTGAGGAATCGTCCCTGTCCTCTGACCCTCTACAACACATTCATGAGCTTTTCTGATGGGTGTTCACCTGAAGGTGCTTGGTTGGTCGTTTACTTACAGGTAAACTCCCTTCATTTATCCATTGGTAAATACATTCATTCATTCATCCTAACAGCCACGTGTCCACCAAGCACTGGACCTTACGCTTGGTGCTGGAGATGGAAGGGAGCAAAGCCCGAGGGATGTGCCCCGGACAGCCTCACAGTTTAGGAGAGGGGAACAGCCATCAGGAGAAGGCAGCGGAGGCTGCAGTGGAGGCCACAGCATCAGCATAGGGGTGGAGGCGTCACCCAGGCAGCCTGTGACTGTTACAAACACTGCAGGAGCCAACCAGAGTAGGCACACAGATCCCAGAGTCTGAATTAGCTACAGGCTCAGCCTTAGTCCTTACAGAATCACTCTTTACATTCCACTTACGTTTGCATTTCTAGCAAGACAGATTTTCACTTACATTCAATCCAGGTATCTGTCCCCCAAACACACATGCCCCAAAAGATCTGTTAATGGGGTTTATCTCAAAAAGATGGCATATTTAGGGCTCTGAGGCTGCCTCTTTCACTAAATCACACCCCACTTACAGTTTACCAAGGAACTGGGGAGGTATTTTTAAAATACTACTTGTTTTTTAAAGATTTACCGGCAAATGTTATGACTCCCCCACTTTGCTAGACAGAACCAGGCACAGAGAAGAACGTCACACTTCACTACACAGAGCAGCAAGGAAGGGCTGGGCCATCCTCGGGTTCCCGCCCTGGCTCTGCCACCCCCACAAGTTGTTCTCACATTTCTCTAATGTTATTGTTTTCTTTAGTGCTTAATTTCAAAGTATAGTTTCGAGGTTTTGCTGATAGAACAAAAAATGTAGGTGTTAACGTGCTTTCCAAGACAACACAAAACATAACAACCCTTTCTTTTAGTGCTCTAGGGGAGAAACAAGGCATCATGCCTTGCTTCCTTCATTCAGGGTCTAGGATACTGGTCAAAGTTCTAGTTGTTGATTATCAGCAAAGTTTGACTTTTCCAAAAACAAAAGGCAAAGAATGTATTCTAGGATCTTTCAAATCAAAACCGCCCTAACTACTGCCAAATGTAAACAAACGGGCTCCGTATCAAGTCTGCGGGTAAGGTATTCTGCAAGTTGGTTAACTCAGGCTCCGTCGCGTCAGAGCTGGACTCTGGTCTGCATAAATAAAGATCAACTAGGGAAAGAAAAATACTTGGGAAGGTAAAAGAACCTTGTTTTTCAAAGCTGAGCTTTCCAAGCTCCTGGCATCAATCACCCATAATAAATGTAAGATAGGAGAAAATCCTGGTTCTAAGTTTAGAGAGCTGGAAGATAAGGAGGTTGTATAGATTGTGAAGAGTCGAGCCACATGGACCAGGTGGGGGAGAGGCGAACAGAGCTGTCACAGAGAGCCTGGCTTTCAGCTGAAGTCCAGGTATTGAGCGATTTGTTTCATTCAATCATTCAGCCAATCAGCCAACAAAACTGATTTCAATTAAAATGTATTCAACATCTTCTGCATGCAGCCCTTGAGGTAAACGCTTATTTAACTTCCTGGTCTCCACTGAAATAGGCAAATATCAGAGGAAGGAAACAACTCCCTTTTAAGTAGAATTTATGATCCCACAGTATACTGCCAGAGTTTGGCTGTTTAACAGCCACCCACACACCGAGTGACCACCTGTGAAGTTCTCTGTCTATCCTGCAGCATTCTCCCTCTAACTGCTAAAGAGCCCACTTCATGAGGTCCTGAAGGGCCCCTCCTAGCAGAGACTCGCTGAGCGGCTTTCACACAGAAAAGGTCCTCGAATTCCTCAGTACACACTCTGCACGGCCCCACTAGCGGTGTCTCTGAAGGGAAACCTTCAGATGGGCTGTCAACCGGTGAAAGGGTCACTGGTCCCAACTCCCCCAGGACTCCAGAGAGGAGAGAGGGGCCTCCACAGGGAGAGGGTCAGCAAAGAGAGGCTCATGGCCAGTGGCTGCAGCTTCGAGGTTTCTGCCATCCTGTTATCAGAAAGAGAAAAGCCAGAACGGTCCCTGCCAGGTAGGAGTCCATTGCCAATCAGTGTTGATTTAACACAGACCCAGGCTGATGCACAGGACACATGCCCTTCTAAGAGTTTCTAATTTTTGCAATTCATTTAGTTTATTGCTGCCTTTTGGCAAAATATCAGGACAGTGCCATCCCTCTCCCCAAGAAGCTTGGCTATAGAGGCATAACAGAATTAAAATGAAAAGTAAGAATTAGGGTGACTCCTGCAGGGGTCACCAAGGTCTCCTCCTTGCTTCCTTAGAAGTTGTGGGGTCACTGACCTGTGGCCTGCAGCGTGTGGCATGGACACTGACCTCTATTCCTCACTGTGACCCCTCACCTCCCACCGCCTGTGGGACACTGTCACAGGCACCTTCTTTCCTAATTTATTTTTCTGCACTAAATCCTACAGATCCTGCCAAAATTTCAAAGGTAAGTGCTCAGTGCTATTGCACACCTCATATTATATCCTTCCTGACACGTGCTCATTTCTTCAACCAGTTTCCACATATGTCTCTATTCTCTCTGTCCTTCCCCACTGTATCTCAGACTCGGGTGGAATTCTCAGGTAGACTGTGGACCTCCAACCCTCTGGGCCTCAGCCACGCACGTCAAAGAGCCACAACAAAGTCCGGCTTCTGCTTCTCCTTGCTCAATGGACTCCAGCCCCCTCCATCAATGACTGTCGTCCTGTGAACCCAGTCAACGGGCCTCTGTCCCCAGGTGTAGGCTTTCATTAGGCAATGTCTTAGTTTTCTGTTGCCTATAACAGAATATCGGAATATCTGAAACTGGGTAATTCAGAAAGGAATGTTTATTTCTCACAGTTGTGGAGGCTGAGAGGTCCAACACCCAGGGGCTGACTCTGGTGAAAGCCTTGTTGCTGGGTGGGGACTGTCTGCAGAGTCCCAGAGGCACCCTGGGCATCACATCGCAAGAGGGCTGAGTGACAGCTCAATTCTCTCACCCTCTTCTTATAAAGCCACCAGTCCCAATCCCATGACACTCCATGAATGGACAAATCCATTTATGACAGAGACCCCTCCTGGCCCAATCATCTCTTAAAGCCCCACCTCTCTATACTGCCACATTAGGGGTTAAGTTTCAACATGACTTTCAGAGGGGACAAATTTTCAAACCGTAGGGGGCATTCTTGCACTTATCCATCTCACATCACCGCCTCCCATGAGTCCTTCATCCACATCTCCAGCTCCCTCAACTTTCTTCCAGGCCATGGCACAGCTCAGAACAATCTCTTCCACTACCTCACTCTTAATATCCATTCCCTCCGGTGGCACCTGTAGCTCAAGCGGCTAAGGTGCTGGCCATATACAGCAGAGCTGGCAGGTTCAAATCCAGCCCTGGCCTGCCAAACAATGACAACTACAACCAAAAAATAGCCAGGCATTGTGGTGGGTGCCTGCAGTCCCAGCTACTTGGGAGGCTGAGGCAAGAGAATCGCTTAAGCCCAGGAGTTTGAGGTTGCTGTGAGCTGTGACACTAAGGCACTCAACCCAGGGCTATACCTTGAGGCTCTGTCTCAAAAAAAAAAAAAAAAAAATCCATTTTCTCAGCCCTTTCAACCCAACTTAAATCACAGATCAATAAAACAGTTCCCACAATGCCCAGATACGCGTAACATAGCTCTTTATAATCCCCATCCCTAAAAAGAAAACAACATATTCCTCCTCTCTCCAGAGAAACACAGCTAAAGTAAACACTAGTCCTCCAAGTCTCCAGTCAGTATCTTGAAGATCAGCACCAGGACTTCTCTCTGAAGTGCCTAAGCCCATTTAAGAAATCTCAGATTACTTGAAATGATAAACAATATTTGTTCAAATTTTTCTCGGATGCAATTATACTTTGACATTCATGCCATATCAGGTGTGACATCCTGCCACACCTACAGAGTGGGCACCAACTGAAATAGCTTTACATGGTAAAGATGCCATTCCTGTGATATATTCCAGTGCTCAGCCGCTTTGCAATGCAAGGTCAGTCAGCCAAGATTTAAGAAAGTTGTGTGGAATTCACACCATCCTTCAATCTCAGTAAATAACTGCTTGCCAAAATCTATCTGCAAAGAACTAGTAAAGCAAGAACTCGGGTCTCAGAGCTCTTTAAAATATTGAGAAGAACTTTCAAGATTGGTAATGAGAAGACATTCCCTAACTGAACAGATTCCTTTCTAAATGAAACTCTGAAACCAACTCAGCATATAGCAATGTCTGAAGGAAGGAGAAGAGAAATGGAATCTATAAATCTTTCCCTACCCTAACTCCCCCTGCTCAAGGAAAGACCAGGCAAAGTTAACTGAGGAAACCTCGTATTTAATCAGTCCTTGTGCAAAGGACAGACACCACAGCATCCTGACAAGATAGATTCGCCTGTCTCACGGGCTCAGGCAACCAGCACAATTTCATTGTTGGTGACAGCCGGCAAGCAGCTTAACCTCTTGGGGAGGATATGTGCCACCTTTCTGTAGCTCATCTTTCAAAAATTGAGGGAAATCATGCAGCCTGAACCCCCTCTGGGCTGCCAATTGCACTTTCTGGAATATTAACTAAGAAAAATGCAAAGATTTAGCTTTTCAAAAAATGCTTCATGCTGGCTCAGTGCCTGTGGCTCAAGCAGCTAAAACGCCAGCCACATACACCTGAGCTGGTGGGTTTTAATCCAGCCCAGGCCCACCAAACGACAATGATGGCTGCAACCAAAAAATAAAATAGCCAGGCATTGTGGCGGGCACCTGTAGTCCCAGCTACTTGGGAGGCGGAGGCAAGAGAATCGCTTGAGACCAGAAGTTGGAGGTTGCTGTGAGCAGTGATGTCACAGCACTCTACCAGGGTGATAGCTTGAGGCTCTGTCTCAAAAACAAACAAACAAACAAACAAACAAAAAAACTGCTTCATGCTTTATTATAATGAAAAGTTGGGAATAACCTTAACGACCACTGGGAACACTGGTTTAGTAAACTATGGTCAATCCACTGGGTGCCATATTATGCAGACATTATAATTGCTGTTATAGAAATATATTTATAGACAATGAAACATATTCACGATACACCATTCAGTGGGGAAAAAGCAAGTTATAAAACAGCATGTGCAGTGGGAACCTGTCATTGTCCATAGACAGCAATTGACAGGTGCGTAAGAATAATGTTCTGGAAACCATACACAAGAAAACGTTCAACAGCAGTGGGGAAATGGGTGGTCGTTCATTGTAAAATTCCTTGTATTTTCTGATTTTTCCTTCGATGAATATATAATTAGAAACACTTGCATACTTAGAGGTGATTCTTAAATAACAGAACAGCAGACAGCCTTATGTTCCAAGGCGTGCCCAGTCTGCACTCTCAGATGCCCCAGCCAGCTCTTCTCGATAAAGTGACCACCTGTCAGAGCCTGGGCAGATGTCTAGAGACAATAAATAGCCTTCTTCACTTCCAACTCCCTTCAGCCCTGGTGCCACCAAATGATACATCATGTTCAGCCCAAGACCAGACTCAGCAGAAATTCCAAGCCAGGTCCTGGGTTCCTGCCCAGAATTCAAGCCCCTCCCTCAACTCCCTCAGCTGTTCAGCCTCCCTGGTCACTTACCTCCCCCGAGGATGGAACCCCTCGCGTGACCTCCTCGTAGGCGCCCACCTGCTCCCAGGTGGCCAGGAAGGCGTGTGTGGGAGCGAAGCGCGCGGCGGAGCGCGGGAAGCCCAAGCGCACGTAGCCGGCGGCCAGGCTCAGCACCGCCGGGGAGGTGTCCTCGCGGTACAGGACCCGGCCCCTGCCCTGGCTCGTGTCGATGTCGGCCAGGAAAGGGGCGATGGCCGGGAAGTCCGTGGGGAAATCGTCGTCCACATACTGAGTCTCCCTGGGGAAGTCCTGGGTGGAGATGATGCCGTTGGTGCCCACCTGGGAGAGAGGGAGAGAAACAAGTCGCTGGAGCCCACGGTGGGCCACCCTGTCGCGAAGGAAAGGCAGGGAATTGCCCAGGGCTTCCCCTCTCTCGCGGCTCAGGCGACCAGCACAATTTCAACGACGGTTCCATCCCCCAGAAGTTCCCCCCAGCGCAGCGCAGCTGGCGCCCCCAAACTCTTCGCCCATCTTCTCACTCCCCGCACAACCCTGGGGCCCCACGTCCCCGGGGCAATAGCCTGCCGGTCCGAGGAGGGGACACCCGTCTCTGCAGACGCTCACAGCCCTCTCGTGGTCTTAACTGCAAACCAGGGGCCGCCTGGGCAAAGCCACCTTCGCCGCCCGGGCGCGGACGTGGCCGCCAACAGCCCTGCTCTGCCCCTCGAGGAAACCAGGCTCCCCACAGCCGCCGGTCGGGCAGCAACGTCTCCTGGCTCGGTCCCACCCGGGGGCGCCGGGAAACAACCGGCCGTGGGGACTGTCCCCCTCCAAGCGCCAGGTTTCCGTGCGCTTGACCCCGCGCTGCCCGCGGAGGAGCCGGAGGAGCGCGGGCGGCGCGGCGGGAGGGGCTGAGCTTACGTGGAGGCTGCTGAACTGGGCTTCGAAGAAGCGCAGGGGACTCGCCAGCTCCACCGCGGCGGAGCTCTCGTCGTCGCCCTCCGGCAGCAGCCGGTCCCCCCAGAGCTCCCCGTGGGGGAAGAGCTCGCCCCTGCGCAGCGCCGCGGCCCGCGACAGCAGCAGCAGCAGCAGCAGCAGCGCCGGCCGCGCAGCCGCCCGGTCCCCCCGCATGGTCGCTCGGCCCGAGGGCTGCCCCGCCGCCCGCCAGCCCAGCCGCCCGGCCTCGAACCTGGAGCCCCCGGCGCCCGGGCCGGACGCGACTCGGGGCCCGCCCAGCGCGCGGGTTGGCTGCCGCCCTGGGCCGCTGACCAATCGCCGGCTCTGAGAAAGTGCAGCAGCTGCCACCACATCTGGTTCTCGTTAAGTTTGCAGGGGCAGCGGTCGCGGGAGCGGCGGGGCCGGCGAGGTGAACGCCGGTGGCCGCTCCGCGTCGAGCGCTCCCTGGGCCGCTGCCCTCGCCCGCTGCCCCGAGTCCCCGCACGCCCGGCCCACCGCCAGGTCCGAGGGCAGCGGCGCCGAGCGGGGCGGGGCGGGGAGGTGCGGTTACGGGGTGAGGCTGCGCCCTGCCACCTTGGGTCCGAGAAGCAAAGAGACGTTGTCGCAGTGTCCCGGGCCACTTCGCTCCCCCCGGGGGCGCCCTGACAAGAAGCGCGCCTTTGTGCAATGCCGCAGAGACAGACTCCTAAGTGCGTCCCGTCCCGAGGCTGGCCGCAGGGGAGGACGGGCCACCCTCCGGAAATACCTTCCCCGGGGGCAACCGTGGCTGGGAGACCATGAAACGCGCCTGTGTGTGTCCCGCTCCGGGGCGCAGGCTGAGCCGTTCCATGAGGCCACCGGGCAGACCGGCCAGGCGCCGCGGCCGGGGTGGGGGCCTGGCCTCTCCCGCCCTCCGCCCGCGCCGTCCGAGGGCCGGGGTGGTAACCCGAGCTGCTCAGTTCGCAGGGCTGGAGACTGCACATCCTCCAAACCAGCTGCGGGAAGGGGGCCCGTTCGCCATAAACGTCCCTCTGCGAAGCCTCAGGAGCCAGGCGAGATTTTATTACCTTTTTTTTTATCAAGAGCTTGAAATTTCCCAGATAGCCTGTTTTCTCTCTCAGGCCCCCCCATAGAGTCCTTAGAAGCAAAGGTATTTAAAAGAAAGGAAAAAGCAAACCTTTGAAAATACCTTAATGGACTCTGGAAAGACAGACTTCTCTTTGTAGGTATTTACTCCACTTTTACAAATCCTATGGGCTCAGGCAGGCAGGAAGGACCCAACGCTGGAAACCTTGAAGAAACCAGCCTGGGAGACTCCAAGCATAGACACAAAATGGAAAACTGGCCCAAGGCTGTTTGCTTCCTGGGACAGTGGAGAGTTATACATTTGCTGTTCCAAAAATGTATCTATGCCTGCAGGTGAATTTTCTCATTCTTTCAGAGGCTAGGTATTTTCATTTCACTGAGGAGGAAATGAAGGCTCAAACCCATTAGGTGACTTGATTTGCACACAGTCACCTAAAGTTACTCCCTGATATAAACACCTTCCCTGGCTCCTGGCAGTTTTTCCTAATGCAGCCAATAATAAGGGTAATGTACATTTGTTGAGTGGTACTAAGCCAGAAGCTGCTGGGGCCGCAGACTCTAGGACCGTCTCCAGTGAGCTCCATTTCGTGGTGTTGTCTCCCCATCACAGTCCCTACCCCGAGTGCCAACTGACCAGTGACTTCCAATAAACAGTGTGGCAGTAGTGAAAAGGAGTCTCGTCAGTGGCATCAGGCTGAGTAAGGTTGTGGCTTCTGTCTTGCTAGCAGACTCTTGTCCTGGACTGTGATGAAGCAAGCTGTCATGTCAACCAGGCTAACCTTGCAAGGACCTGAGGGCAGCCTCTGTCCAACAGCCAGCAAGAATTGAATTCTACTAACAACCATGGAAGCAAGCTTGGGAAGCAGATCCTTCCCCTGCTGAGTCTTGAGAGGACACCTTAGCCCTGGTTAACACTTTGTGGTCTCATGACCCTGAAACAAAGGACCAAGCTAAGCCGGGGCCTACACTGCAGACCCACAGAAACTGCAGGTGTTATAATGTGTGTTAGATAACTGATACAGCCAGATTAGGTTTTAAGAAAACTAAGGCTTAGAGGGATACAAAAAAAAAAAAAAAAAAAAAATCAGTTATTATCACATGGCTTATAAGTACCAGAGCTGAGATTTGATCCCAGATTTTTCTGAGCTCTAAAACTCTACTCCTACCACAAAATTATATTGTGGCAAAGCCCTTTGGAAAGTACCTTTAGCCAAAATCTCTAACGTCTTCTTCTTCCATAGCCACCTTCCAAGTGAGACATTAGTCTTCCTGTGCAACAACCCATTTTATGATTTTAAATGTCCTCACACACAAGGCCCTTCACCTACGGTGAGATTTCCCAGTCAAGCTCAAGCCAGCACCTACTCCCCCTGCAAGACTTGAACTCAAATTCTCCTCCTTCAAGAAGCTTTCTGGAAACCACCCCATCTCCTTGCTTCCCTGTGAACGCTATGATCATATTGTATACATTGATGTTTTTCTCCTATAATCCTGACCCCACATGTGCCCCTCAACACCACCATGGCATCTTGAGGGCGGGGATTTGGTCTTATTCAGTGCCTGCCACAAGGCCTGCCTGCCTCATTAGGAGTTTAAGAAATGTTTGTTCAATGAGCAAAGACAGGCAGGCCAGCCGGAGAGGGACCCATGTCTGCTGGCTCAAAATGTAACATTCTTTCCCTCACACCACCTTTCCTGCTAATCTGACCTGACTCTGTAATCCTCTTTTCCAGGCTGCCTAGCAACTCACCTACCACTGCTCTCCAGTTTTTTTCATTCATTCATCCATTCAAAAACTCCTTCCAGCAAGTTGATCATGACAGACTCAACTCTGCCAGAAATAAAGGAGTACAAGATGTGGCCCCTGACCTTAAGGAGCTTATGATCTGGTTGGGAAAACAAAAGCATAAACATGAAAAGAGAAGCAGTGTTACAGTGCAGCATGTGCTCAGTAAGAGCCCTTGAACAAAAAGGGTGTCACTGGTTTTGAATCTGATGCTTTCTGAGTACAAAGGAATAGATCCAAGGAGCTAAAATAACCAGACTTGTTTCCCTGTCTGCATAAGGTGGTTGAATCCCCCTGGAAATGGAGGCTTTGGACAGCTGTGCTTAAGTAGGCGTTCCTTTGAGAGACTTTATTCTAATATTATTTTGAAAAGACTCTATGGCACCAAGATAGATTCTCCCTTAAAATGTCACTTTGTGTCTTGGGGAAAAAAAAAAAAATCTGTCATAGCTATTTCACTGGTCAAAGTAAATACTGAAGAAATACTTCTCTTGCATCCAGAGCTCCCTTTGCAAGAGTAGAATTTCCATGACCTGCCAGGCTGGCTGAGGAGGCAGAGGCCCCTGGCAGGTTGGAGATCAGAGAGGACTTCTTCTGTACCAGTTTTTAGCCCTTTGGGTGGGGACCTCACAGAAGATCTGAGCATTACTCAAAAAGTAAAATTATTTAGTTGCAAGACTTGGGATGGTACCAGATGCTTTGCCAATAGACCTCAGCCAGAGTCTCCATAGTTGTATATTTTGTGGTTATATTTGTTATAAATACCAAGACTTCAGGAATGATGGCACTCCCTGTTATTTTAATCACAAGAATGAATGCACATTTGCTCCATGGTGTGGCAAATAGATGTTGGTATTCAAGAGCAAGGCCTGTGTGTGGCACTGACTGCTGCGTGTCTATGTTTGTATTGGAGGGGGTCTTGGCAGAAAGCACCTCAGTTCCTGTGGCTCAGGGATTCTTTGCATCACTTTACTATCCGCTGAATTCCAGGGTTGAGCAAATTAGCATGACTTCACTAAAATTTCAGGCTTCACTAAAATTGTTGGGGGTCAAGGGTCCCAGGTCCCTGAACTCAGCTGACCTGGTTGGAACACCCAGCTGAGCCAGAAAGTTCTACCGAGGCACGGTGGTAATTGAAAGCAAAAAGGAATGGAAATTGAGACTGAAACTGGCACGACACAGGCAGAGTGAATAGTTTGCGAAGTAACCTGCACAAGCCTCAGGATGACACAGAGAAATTTTATTTAGGAAGAACAAAAAGAAAGTCTAGAGCTCTTCCAAAGAGAGTTGGAAGGGGTCCCTCTCATAACGGACAGGAGGGCAGTGTGGAGTGGAAAGGCCTCTTCCCCTCGGCGGGACATGGGCAGTATGTCTCAGTGTCTCCCTGCACGGCCAGGCGTTACCGCCCTTTCCTGTTGGTCACTGATGACCTAGGTTACCTCATGCCCGGGTTCTTGGGGGGAAACTGTTGAGTGACGAATGATCCTGTGGACCCTCAGACTCCCTGGTTCTGACGGCCAGGCTTCTCTCCCACCCCCTTGAAGCTGCTTTCTTTGTGTCCCTTCTCAAAATTAGGCTTAAGAAAAAACAGGGAGTGAGAAAGTATTTGAATTAAAATATGCAATACGAGCCTTTCGATCTTTTGATATGAGTCACTGCTCATGCAACGTTGCTGTCACATACGTCAGCAGAGAGGGGCTGGTGGGGCAGACGCTCCTGGATGCTTTCCCGGCAGCGTTCCCCTTTCGCTCCTTGGTTTCAGAAACCCTATCTCCTCACATAAGGGTGCAATAAGCCCAGGAGAGGCACACTCCTCCCTCAGCCCTGGCAGATGGACTAAGATTGCTGGAAGCCAGTTGGGATTCTGCCTCTCTCCCTGCAGAGATGTCTCCAGAATCTTCCACCCAAGCCCACATCCTGTTGGCCCTTTCCCCTCTGCCTCTAAATGCATCCCAGTCTTGCCAATCAAAATCCTACTTCCTTGTCGCCTTGTTCTTATTTCTTTTACTTTCAAGGAATTTACTCTTGCCACCTGCCTACCTCCACGTCCGTCACGGAGCTGCCCAGGCAAAGAGCAGCCGTGAAACCCTACCAAACACGCCACCAGCCCTGACGGGCGCTTTTAAGTCTTTGTCTTACTGGAGCTTTGTGGCGTTTCTGGTGCTCTGGGAATCCTCTGCTCCCTTCACTTCTTTGGCTTCGTTGTGGCATCTGCTGTGAGCTTCTCGTCGCCTGCTTCCAGTGCCTAAGCTCGTGGCATCGCCCCGTGACTGCTCTTCTCCCCCCATGCCGTCCCTCAGTGTCTGGCGTCCTCAAATGACCTCACCTCCCATCTGCATTCTAACCACCTTCAAATAAATCCTCAGCCCTGGGCCTTCACTTGAGGTTTAAACTTACGCGCTACGCCCTGCCGAACATCTCCCCTGAGTAACCCCTGGAGGCCAGGTCCACAACTAGATCCCTTCCGCAGAGTTTCTGAGCTTTCAGTTTCCCTTGATGAGAATCCTTCCCACTCCTTTACTGTACTAACTTGTCTGAGATCCCCATCGTTGCTCACCCACTCGCCCCTGTGGCAGAGAGAACAGGCGCACTCTCCGTATGTCCTTTTGCCTCCTCTCCCTTGCCCATTTTCTCAGCTTCTCTTGCAGCCAAAGGCGGCCCCCTGGTGCAGTCCTGACCTTACCAGCAGCAATCTGCTGGAAGTGTGGTGGTTTCCGGGAAGGTTCTGGGGTCAATAATCAAAGGGAATATTTGTATCTTTCCCTATTCTTACTGCCTTTACCAAGGATGTGACGGTTTGAACTTGGCCAGTTCAAGTTCTGACAGTGAAGTGACAACTACAGACAGTCCCCAAGTTACAAACATCTGACTTATGTACAACTCGCACTTGTAAATAGAGGCTATTACAGGAAATAGGTAAATGTACCTGTTCCAACTAACATGCAAATTCAGCTTAAGAACAAACCTACAGACCCATCTGGTCCACAACCAGTGGACTCACTATAGGAGGATAAAGGCCTGGCAAAGCAGAAACACAGAGAACAGATGACTGTCTGGGCCAGCCACCCCCCAGGGTCCTTGTCACATGAGAAAACAAACCCCTAAGTTCTCACACTGTTACATGCAGCTGTACCAAGTCCTAACTGAAAGTCTTTCCCCGAATTCTCTATGTGTATCTGAAAACCCATCTGATCATCACACGTCATCACACACCACACATTAGCAGCTCTAGCTCCCTCACCTTGGGGTCAAGCTGATGCTGCCTGCTGGGGGCGGGAAGGCCCTGTGGCTTCTGTCTGCAGCCTCCTGCCTCTCCTGCCCCGCGCCTTCAGCAACGCTGGCCCCTGGTGAGCCTCTGCATGCCGGGGAGTCCCTTCCCATCTCCTGGACATCTCTCATCCCCGTCAGTACTCGGCTCAGAGGTCACATCCCACCAGCGCCTCTCTCAGCTCCGGGTCCACGGAGAACCTCTCCTCTGTGAATCTCCAACACCACCTCTGTGAACAGCCACACCCCTGCCTCAGTCCTCACCCAACCCTGAAATGGACTATTGTACCTGTCCCCTCAGCCAGCCAGCCGGCCTCAAGAGTTGTCTTATGACAGTGACACACACTGTCACATCTCTTTATTTCTTGTGTCTTCCTACCTGCTGCTTTTTACCTGAGCACTGTGGCAGAGAAGAGCCTTAGCCATGAACTCTGATATGCTGCATGGATGCTGGACCGTGACCCAGCACTCCAGGGCAGCACAGGCTCTTCCTGTCTGTGTCCCGTGGCCTAGCACAGCACCTCCCTATGGCAGAGGACTAGTCAGCAAACCTTGTTGACTAGAGTTGGGAAAAAAGTGCTGTGAAGAAATCTTTCATAACTTCTGGACTTTTAAAAAAATAGTCCACTCCCTGATTCTTCACATATTTCTTACATTCTGGATTGTTGCTGGAAAAAATACAGATTAAAAGGTCTGGCTTTTGTGTTTGCAGATGAGATACATTCGGTGCCAGTTATATTCAAAGGTCCCGCTGCTAATGGATGTCCCCTTCCTCTAAAGGAGAAAGTGCAGAAAGCCCAGCCCTGCCCTCCCCTCTCGTGACTCCCCCTGAAAACACAGCCTGAAGCACACGACTTAGCACTTAATTTTATAACATCAGTATCCATCTTTTTTACAGACTTGTCTCCCCGCCCACACTGTAAGTTCCTCAAAGGTTCTACTTTGCACTTCCTCTAAGACTCCTACAGATGCCCAACACAATGGTGAATAAATAAAGGCCAGTCAACTCCTGAGGAGTTGGGTGACTGCCCAAGAGTGACGCCAGGGCAAGCTGTCCCCACCGGGCAGTGGTGGTGGCTGTGTTTCCAGAGACCCATTGTCCTTGGCATCCTCTGTGCTTCTTTCCTAGACTCGCTGTGCTGAGCACCAAACTGAGTCACCTCATTTCTGTTGCATGTGACCTGCTGACCACTGTCACTTCCTCTAGAAGTTGGTACATGAGTCAGAACGATGCTAACAAAGCCAGTAATAACCATAAAGAAGCCCTGGCTGACATGTACAGTGTTCTGGGCTCCGCTAAGGACCTATGTGCCGTACAGGCATTACTTCATCCACCCAAGGAACATGCCAGTTTGCAGATAAAGAAACTGAGCTGGGAGGGCTTAAGTAACTTGATCAAGAACCCAGCCGGAGTGGGTTGAAAGTGAATTCAAACCCAGAAGGTCCAACTTTAGGCCCCAAACTTCTCACCACCTGAGACTTCAGAGCCAGGGCTGGTGGGCCAGGCACCTTGCTCAGAAGCACAGTCACAGACCGCGCCTCTCATCTGCCAACCTAATGAAAGAATTTTGTCTAATATTCCCTGACACTTATAAAGTTGGAATTGTATTATGTTTATTGAACACTATCTTACAAATGCTTAGAAAAGTTTGTAGAAGAAACACGACCCCATGCCCTTAATGAGCTTGCAGTCTAGATTTGAAGATAATAATAACTTTAATGTAGTGCCTATCTGTTATGCAGCAGACACTGTAATGCATGGTTTTTAATCCTTACAACAACCTACAAGGTAAGTAGGATGAGATTCTAAGAACGGAAGTGACTTGCCCAGGCTGCAACAGCTGAACTAGAACACGAGTGTCCCCAAAGGGCCACATCACATGCAAGCATAGTTAGGCTTTGTTAACCCGTTCCTAGTAATAGGAGCCTGGTTCATAAGCCTTCCAGAATGACTGTGGAATCATAAATCCTCCAAGCAGGCACATCAGAAATTATAAGGAATGAGGAAAAATGTTAAGGCCACACAATCTCCTCAGCCTTCGACCCCACTGATACAGGCAGACCCCTCAGGGGTACGATGTCCAGACCCAACACTGTTCATGTTTCTTCACTCTGATATCGCTGCCAGGGAAGCTCAGAACAAGCTCGCTCATCTTAAATGACGTGAAACGGGTTACGTCCAAGGCTGCTTTCCTTTCTCTTTTTGACTGTGGACATGCAACCTGATAAAAGCCGTCCAGGAGTTGCACATTCCCACGGCCAGGGCCAGGTGTGGAAGGAGCCCCTTCCCCTGTGCTAAGCGTGAAAGGAACAGCTGTGCTTCTCAGCCACCACTGCACAGCAGAGCCCCCTGGGGGAACTTCTCAAACTCTCAAAGCCCAAATCACATGCCAGACTAATTCAATCAGAATTCCTTGGGCCAGACTCAGGGATCAGAACTAAGATCGAGACCCAGTGTTGTACAGACACCTTTTAAATACACTTTTGGGGGGTCAAAGTCCTGATTGGTTGAATCTACTTTCAGTATTTTTTCAAGATAATATGGTATAAAACAGTAAGATTTATGAAATGTCTTCAGGGGGCGGCACAGATGCAATACTTTTGTTGGCCAATTTTTGTGGCAAAGTAGATTCTGTTAACATGAATCTGTGGCTTATAGAGTTTTCTTTGGTGAGCCAGGGTAAATAGTACCACTAATGTGTCAGGCAGAGAATTTGTTCAGAAATCACAACCTAGCCCTTGGCAGTGATCTCCAGGACACACCTGGTACGTGAGACACAGTCTATAGGACATATTATTTCTCTATATTCCATCCTTGTATTTATTTAGATCATCAGAAAACAATGTATTTGGATAGTATTTTAACCTGCAAAAAAATAAAAAAAAACAAAAAACAACTTTTACTTAAGATCTAATTTTTTAATATATTTTTTTATTTTCTTTTTTATTGTTGGGGATTCATTGAGGGTTAAGATCTGATTTATGCTTTCGACTTTTACAGAAGGTCTTTATGAGAAAAATCAACTTGACATACTTTACAATATCTTTTTATAAAACTATATTCAAAGAAATTGTCTACTATAATATCTTGATGAATTTTCTTATATAAGGTTTCTAAGAAAAATGTCTCCTAAAATTTGGGACCAGGACTAAGAAGGTATCCAGCCAAATTGAGTGCCTTTTAATTTGAGTTTAAGAAACCAAACAACTCCACATAGATCACTTGGCACCAGCCAGGAAACCCATGAGTTTAATCCAGATCTCATTTCATTTTAGAAAGGCATCTGAGTTCAATATCAGTTCTTCAAATCTGTCAGGCTACACAATGAACAAGTCACTCTTCACACCAACCCGGGTCCTCCTGCCTCCCACTGCTTCCACACCACCACTCTGTCCCCGACACCTCAGCTGGAAATGGCAGTTGAGGTCCCTCTTTCCCTCTCACTGACACCCAGTCACTTGACCAGTGCCACAGATGATAAATTCATGGAGATCAAGATTTCATCTATTTTACCCCTGATGCAGACTTGACTAAAATTCCTGACACTTGGTAATCGTGTAATGAGTATTTATTGTAAGGGTGATGTTCAGGCTGGACAGGATGGCTCACACCTATAATCCCAACACTCTGGGAAGCCGAGGCGGGTGGATTGCTTGAGCTCAGGAATTCAAGACCAGCCTAAGCAAGAGCAAGACCCCATCTCTAAAAATAGCCGGGCATTGTGGCAGGCACCTATGTTCCCAGCTACTGGGAGGCTGAGGCAAGAGGATCACTTGAGCCCAGGAGTTTGAGGTTGCTGTGAGCTATGAGGCCATGGCACTCTGCCCAGGTGACAGAGTGAGACTCTGTCTCAAAATAAATAAATAAATAAATAAATAAATAAAATAAAAGAATGATGTTGAAAGCTGAGCATGGTGACTCACACCTATAATCTCAGATACTTGGGAGGCCCAGGTAAGAGGATTGCTTGAGGCCAGGAGTTTGAGACACCATCCTGGGCAACACAGGGACACCCCTGCCATCTATAAAAGCATAAATAAAAATTGATAAAAACTAGAAAGATATGAGGAATGAAGTTTACTGATTTACTTACTGTCAAGTGCCTCGCCTCCTTCTCATTCTCACTGTCATCACACAGGCACGGGTCTCACCACCTTTTCTGTGACAGTTACATCACATGTGTCCTGGGTCCATCTTGTTCTGACCCAGCCCTGCTTCACTCCACATGCTCAGACTACTGGAGTTCAGCTGCTGCTGATTAAGTGACCTAAAATGCCTTACGATGCCCCATCGTTAGTGCAAAGGCACCCTCACATTCACGATAAGTGTTTGACACTATCCTTATGTCTGCTTCCAATAATAACTGCATGGGAAGCAAAGAGGGAGCCATAAGGGAAGAACCGGGACAGGGCGAGTGTGGGGACAAAAAGCCTACGCCCCAATCAGGTCGTGGGAATGAACGGAGGACGTGAACACGAAAGCAGGTGGGTGGTGGAGCCCCAGAGAGGGACACAGATGTCCGTGATGATAGACTAGAGGTAAGAAAGAAAGGGAGACAGAGGGAGGGAGGGAGGAAGGGAGGGAGGAAAAAAGGAAGGAAAAAGAAAAGGTTTTCAGCCTGCAGACAAGCAGCCTCTCATTTCAGAAAGACTTCTGTTACAGGTTTATTTCATAATCTTTCTAGATGAGAGCAATCTTTACCTTCACAGAGGAGTCTGTGGTTTACAACGTGGGACTCACGGGCATCATCTCTTGTAACTCACACCAACATCCTTGAGACAAGCATCAGTGTCCTTGTGGAGAGAGGCAGTCACCTGGTTAGTAAGGGGCAGTGCCCAATGGAGTCTGCACTGTGGAATTCTGTTTGTTTGTTTGTGGACACATTATTTACCTCTGTGTTATCTTGAACTAAAACCTTGGACTGTGGATGTGAGGGCATGCCCATTAGATGCTACACGGCAGCTGTCTCTTCTCTCCCACGCCCTCCACTGCTGTGAACAGCTCGGGCGGGATTGTTCCCTGTGTGCCGTAAGGAGTAGTAACAATCATATATATAATATCTTTCAGCAAATGTTTCATGATCCAGGCATGCATCATTTCATTTAGTCTTCCTAGCAACTCTTTGGAGAGAATAATATTATTATCACCTTTTATAGCTATGCACTGAGGCTCAGGAAACAAAAACAAACAACCACAAAAAAAAAAACAGGGTTAGGCTACTAAGTGGTGAGGCTGAGGTCGGAACCTAAGCAGGCCAACTCGAGAACCATAGGACTTAACATGATTATGCATATTCCTTAGAACCTTAGGAGCCTCTAAATTGTCCTTTAATAAGGAAAACCTGTCATTTGGCCAGGCATGGTGGCTCATGCCTGTAATCCTAAATTTGAAAGAGGCAGAGATGGGAGGATTACCCTAGGCCAGAAGTTCAAGACCAGCCTTCCCATATCTACAGAAACTAGGAAAATAAGCCAGGCCTGCTGCCATGCACCTGGCTACTCTGTATACTGAGACAGGAGGATCACTTGAGCCCAGGAATTCCAAGTTACAACGAGTTAACCAGGGCAACAGAGTGAGACCCTGGCTCAAAAAAAAAAAGTCCCATATTTCTCCCCTTGCCACGTCTGTAACTTTTACTCTGTACGTGAACGCACAGTGTACTGATGAACAGGGATGTCTGTCACTTCCTGATGCAGGGGACCTCCTAAGCCTATGTCCCTTTGAGCTCTGTTACAGGTTTTATCTACTTGGGCTTCACACATTTTCTCCCGCATTTCAGAGTCTCATAGTCTTTTAGGAGGCAAAGAGCCTACAAAATCTTATTGTCTAAGCCCCTTGTGGTGGTGTGACAAACTCTGACTCAGTCAAGGGTCACAGCACACATAGAAGAGACCAGGTGTCCATTACCCAGCCTAGTACTCAGCGAGCCAAAGCCCGAGCCCCTCCTGTCCTACTTCAAGCCAGGGGTGAGCAGAGAGGAGCGGAACCCTCTCTCAGGCTGCGGGAAGCAGCAGCGTGTGCTCTCACTGAGCTTTCTGGCTGTTACTGTTCCAAACACAGAGTGTGCAGGAAGGGCTTAAGAGACCCTGTCCCCTTGGCTCAGATGTCAGAGCGTTAACTTGCTAGTTGGGATTGAGAAGGCCTTCTTTTAGCCCCTACTTGAAACATCTGGTTGCCACAGGAAAGAAAGGAACAGGGAGAATCGCAGAGGCCGACAGCTGGCCTGCGCCCTTCCCTCTCTTTTCTGGCAGGAGGGGAAAGGTGGTCTATTACAGACCAGGAATGAGAATGCACCAGGCGCTGGAGGCAAAGCCACAAGCTCGACTCCTGTGTGCTCTCAGGGGAAGCGGTCGCCTCGTGGAGAACATCTGGTACCCCACAGTCATTACTTCAGTGCTGTTTTAAGGACTTATTTACACAGAACAGTCTGATTCAGCCTATTGTATTTACAAACCCAGCTTTGTCAGGCCTGAATCATTACTAAGCTACGGCGACAGGCTTTGCCTCTTTTTTAGGCTGAGCTAGAGGAGGAAAGCTTGGCCCTCCAGGCTCCGGCTGTGCAGATTCTTGTTGTTATTTTGGGTTTTATTTTTCTTCTCCTCTTCTTTCTTTCCTTATTACTGTTTTGTTTTCTTTTTATTGCCCCTCCTTAGGGCACATGAAGAGAAAAATCTAATTGGGAACAGTGCTGGTATTTTGCTGAATAGTATGTCCACATCACACTGCCCATAGATGTTTGCATTTTGGAGCCTAAGCAGAGACTGACAGACCCACAAAGCTGCCGGAGGGAAGGAGCCTGCCTGTGCCCTCAGCAGCCTTTTTCCTTCATAGTTTTGATAGAAGGAAAGAGAGGAAGGAATTTAAGGCATACACGATTGAACAGTCTTTTGTATCTGACTAACCAAAGGCTGGATAAAGGCAACTGTCCCGTGTGAAGGCCTGTCACCTGCCATCAGGACAGCAGCTCAGGAGCACCTCAGGGTCGACCCCCACATCACACAGTTCGCATTTATGTGCGGGTTCCCAAGCTGTGGTTCTGAACTCCCAATTGTCTCTTAGGTATTGAGGATGTCACGGCTAATTTACACTTGGCAACCACCTTTGTCAATTTAAAAGCAACTTCTCTCAACTCTATCCATAATATTTATAGGACGAATAAAGACTTATGGAGAGATTAAAAGGAAGAAAAGATTAATTAGATCTTTTTTAAATAGCATGTTTCTTGTTTTGATGTCATTTAAAAATTTATATCCATTAAAATTTACTTTTTTGACTAATGCTTAGAGAAATGTCACAACCACCACAACCAAGATACAGGATGCCTCCAGCTCCTGAAAACATTCCCTCCTGCTCCCACGTTCCTCACTGCACCACCAATATCTGTCTCCCACTACCCATCGGTCCTCCACCCCCATAAAGGCACCTGTAAGTGGTGTCTTTTCCAGAATGCCATATGAACGGAATCTAGCCTTTTGAGTGTGGTTTCTCCCAGTTACCATCATGTGTTTGAGATTCCCCCGTTGTTGCAGATATCAGCCCTGTGTTCCTCTTCCCTGCAAGGCAGGACTTCGTTTTATGGGCGTGACACAGTTTGTTCATTTCTCCACCAGCTGAAGGGCATCTAGCTGTTTTCTAGATATTGGTTCTTATGAATCAATCAGTTACAAACATTTGTACACAGATTTTTGTGTGAAGATAAGTTTGTCTTTCTCTTTTTCTAGGAGTAGAATTCCTGGGTCATGTGCTAAGTGTTTGCTTGACCTACCAAACTGTTTTCCAGATGGGCTTCACTATTTCACATTCACACTAGCAATGTATACATGTTCCAATTTCTCCACATCCTCTCCAGCATTTGGTGTTATCATTATTTTTCACTTTAGCCATGATAAGTGTCTACTAGTATCTCATTGGAATTTTAATTTGTGTCTCTCTAATTCCTAATGGTATTGAACATATTTTCATATAATTATTTGCTATGTGTATATCCATATTTTTAAAATTATTATTTTATTTCAAACATGACACATACTTGTTATTAAAAAATTAACATAGAAATAGGTTGCATAGAATATGGAGGTTTTCCATAATAATTTTAGTTTGTAGATAAAGCTAGTATTGTCTATGGCCATACCACCCTGAACGCACCTATCTCGTCTGATCTTGGAAGCTAAGCAGGGTCGGGCCTGTTTAGAACTTGGATGGGAGTCCATGTAGATGCTAATACATATATTATTTATGTAAATTTTTTTAAATAATGGGATTTTACACATACCATTGAAAATGTGCTTTTATTACTTAACAATGATCTTTTATTGTCTTTCACATCAATATTATATAGATCTATATAATCTACCCCCATTTTTTCTGATGATTTTGTGGTATTCAAATGTATGCTTTATTTATTTGCCTACTATATTTTCTAGTAGAATATAAATCTGTTTTTTAGGTTTAAAAAGACACATTTTGACAATTCTATATGTTTCAACCTAATAGCAAATTTAGTGGAACTATAGGTTATAGTTTGAAGCTATACCAACTTCACAATGAATTATACATTGTACTTCCCTGGCTTTGAACTAAAAATTATGTTGCAGCAATAAGGATAATTCTAGAAAGATACAACTAGTTTAATTATGTGGAAATAGGAAACAAGTTCTAGTTAATTTCAAGTTATAATGTTAAGAAACTTGGAGGCTGAGCACAGTGGCTCACATGGATTGCTTGAGCTTAGGAGTTTGAGACCAGCCTAAGCAAGAGGGAGACATGTCTCTACTAAAAAAAAAGAAAAAGAAAAAGAAAAAAAAATATTTTATATGTATAAAATTCTTTTTTCTTTTTCTTTATATATATATTTGCCTGTAGTTGCCGCTACTCAGGAGGCTGAGGCAAGAGGATTGCTCAAACCCAAAAGTTTGAGGTTGCTGTGAGCTGTGATGTCAGGGCACTGTACCCAGGGCCACAGAGTGAAACTATGTCAAGGGGAGGGGAGGGGAGGGGAGGGGAGGGAAGACTTTGAATATGGGTAGCTGCTGTGTCATGAGAAACAGCAAGACCATCAAGGAATTTATGACACTATCTTATTGCTCTCCGGGGTTTTCCACATTAAACAAACTAATTCTGGTATGAACCTTCAATCATTTCATTTAAAGGCAATTCCTGTCTGCATCAATCACTCCTATGGCCTCATAATATTCTCATGGGAGTTAAAGGACTATCAGTGTCCTCTTTGATTTATTTGGTCCTTAACCTTAGGCCCCCATGCTTACTTAAAGCAAGAGAGATAATGGGGAAATGCTGGCAATATGTTCATTCTTAAGTTAAAGATTCTTTTGGTCCTTTTAGCGGTAAATAGGCACATTTAATCCTAGAAGGCCATACAAAGGGAAGAAAGGAAAAGGAAATATCAGAGACCTTAGTGGGTATTTCCTCTCTCTCCCCTCTCTTAAGCGTATTTAGTGTTTTGATTTTCTAAGCAAATCTTTTGCAGCTGCTCAGTTCTCTCTTCGTGCCAAGGACCCTTTGTTTATACTAACTGCACCCAAAGAATTCTTACACAAGTTGTACTACTTAAGGTCTTTTGCAAGTCTCAGACTTTGTCACTTCCATGGAGA
The DNA here is from genome assembly GCA_963574355.1 of Loris lydekkerianus. NCBI lineage: Eukaryota > Metazoa > Chordata > Mammalia > Primates > Lorisidae > Loris > Loris lydekkerianus. The sequence continues at coordinate 6,072 of CAUYPK010078434.1, read as the reverse complement.
AACAGAACCATACTTTTCTTTCTCAACATTCCTTCTGGTCAAAGGAGAGTGTAGAGGATTTAATTCCTTAAATAGCTTCTTACCCCAATAGTGCTTGTGATTTGCAAGTATCAGTGTATTGGGAAACTTAATGAAGCCTGTGGCTGGACACACCCATCATTTCCATGCAAAGTGAACTTGGGGTGACAGCCCCAAGATGGGGCCTGGGGCAATACTTTAGTTCATCTGGATTCAAGTGGTTGCCTTAACCTTAAAATCAGCTAGAGCCAAAAACTCTAAGAACCGGAATGAAACAATTAGACAAAGTTCTCCTGGAGAAGACTTAGTTCTGTAAGTTCACAACTTCTCAGTCACATGAAAACAATCATTTTGAACACATTTCTAAAGCCTTTGAAGATTTTAAAAATTAGGTATCTTTTTAAAAAAGTCATCAACCCCCCAAACTACACAGGAAATTGAGCTCATTCTCCACTGACATTTCCCTAAAAGCTCAGTCAGTGTCTGTGCCCAAAAGGAGCCCCTTTGTCCAGCTGTGACTGTTCAATCCCCAAACCTATTATTATGCAAACATCTAGGGCATAAACGCTGTTCCCTTACGTTGAGCAATGACCCTTGTTTAACCATTTTAGGGATGAGATAGCCAGAGGCAGGATGGGGCCTGGTGATCCAGACCATGTAGCTCTCCAGCAGCTGAGGACCGACTCAGATCCTGAGGCTTTGACCCCTCCATGTTCTTCACTGTGCCACAGTAACTTCACCCCAAGTATCAGATTTTTAGAATTAGAGCCAATGGCCAATCACTGTGGTGTTTGCTATCAGCCAGACACAGGTCACTATATTGTGTTCAGTTGTCACTCCAAATGGGAGTGATATAGAGAGTCATCCAGAATCAAAACAAGTAGAAAATTTATTTTGCATGTTTCAAAGGAGGAAAGAGATTGATGATCCAACAGGTGTACACATAGTACATATAGGCATGCTTTTTTGTATTAATAAACTTCAAGATTTTCTGAAGCACAAATATTTATGTAATTCAACTCTCCAGGCACTGGATACTGGATGCATTTATTCCTAGTGTTATATGAAAGCAAGTTATCAATTGTTGCTCCCTCAGAGATCTGAGACTTCTTTATATTAGGTTGGCATCATTCATACCAACTTTTCCATGGAAGATTAAGGGTGCTGAAATGTGGAGTGTATTAAAAAAAAACTAAATGGAGACGGGTTTTGTGGTTGACTTGAAAACGTGTTCTAAGTCACGCAGGAGGTAGTTGTGCAGGGTAGATTCTTATACATTCTCTGAATGTGAGAAATGTATCATTTTACCAATTGTGCATGAAGGAGACCTATGCAGCTAGTCCACCGATATACCAATGCATCTTCATAGAAGCAGTTGTTAGACCCTCTGAACATTTGTCAATCTGATAGCAACAAAGAAATCCTTATATGTATTAGAGAAAAGTGCAGATAACTCCTCTGAAAGGACATAAATTTACTGTAAATCCAATTTCACTAAATAATTGGCCTCCGTTTTGAAAAGTGAAGAAACGTTTCTCCCAATAGATCTTAGTATCAGAAGAACGTTTCTTGAGTGTTTGCAACCGGTGTTTTCACCAGCATGCATCCTCAGACCACGTGTGAGCTTCCTATGTCTTAATAAATGAAGCTGAATGAGTTTTAATGTATCAAAAATTATTATAGGTATCAGGTCACTGAGATCTATCTTCTGGTCGTATAGAGACAAAACCTCATCTCTGTGCAGTCTCACCCGCCTGACATTACTTCTCTCCTGTCCCTATTTATTTCTCTATTTAGTTCCTTCCCAAAGGTCATTACCAACAAGTTTCACACCTTTAGGTCCAGCCTTAGTCCGGCCATCCTGCTGCCTCAGCTGTGTCTGTGTGACCTTCACCAGATCAATCTCTCTGAGCCTGCATTTCCCATTCTATGAAATGAAGGGAAGCTACAGGGTGTCCTCCTAATGTCTGTAGGGAAAACAGTGAGAAATCACAGGGCCAGGCCAAGCTGGGTTTAGTAGCCCACAGCATCTTCCCAGAAGACCCCCAGTAGAAACAAAGTTATGGAGATATGTGCATGACACAAGTTTGCTCCAGGTCCCCCAAATGTATCTGAGGACAATATAACACACAAGGTATGGTGTGGGGTGGGGGAGGCACAGGATGCCGGCAAGAGCTGATTTTGTGCTTTTTTCCCAACTCTGTGTTCAGTGAGGTCGGGTTGGTAGCTTCAGATTGACCCTGGGGGAGCATCTACACCACTTGACACCAACATCTCTGTCACCGGGCCTCCCCCTGGAGACCACACAGTGGGGGTTAAACACTCACCAGGACCCCACAGAGATCAGGTGAGAGGTCAATTGAGTCCAGGGTTGTGTCCTAGGCTGACACTTTCCAGCACCCCCGGAGGGGCTGGTTCCACCACTGAGGCTCCAGTTCCTCTACGGGAAGATGGGCAGAATCCTTAGTTTAAAGGACTATGGGAAAGATTAAGAAATGTAAGGCAGGTGAGACACTTGCTCTGGGGCCAGCAACTGGTCACACCAACCATTATTGTCAGGAAGTCTGGAGCGTTTGACATCCCAGATGGGGTCTGTATATTTCCCTCCTTTTGAGCCATACTTAATAGAGACATGGTTATGATTTTAGAGTGAAAGAATTTGTTTTGTGGGGTGGGGGATCTACTCAACTTCTTTTGTTGTTTCTGTTTCAGAAAATATTTAAACAAATTTGAACATCTAAACAAAGACAGTTTTAAAGCAAAGAACCTAAGTGCCCTGTGTCTCCACTGAGCATTTTTCAACAATGTTGGGCCCAAAGCCAGAACATGTCAGAGACTTTTTGAACCCACTCGGCCCTGCCTCAGCGCAGTCCTCCCCCATAGGAAAGAATTTGATACCATGCCAGCAAGAGAATCCTCCTGGAATATCCTAAGGCTTCCTCCTCTTTGTTTTAATACAGAAAAACACATCTACACCAGCATCAGGTGTTTTGGTACATTGTGATGAGGGCTAATCTTGCTGGGTTAGCTGATACCTTAGAGTAGTTTTGATGTGCATTTCTCTGGTGACTAAAGACGATGAGCATTTTTTCATGCATTTTTGGCCATTCGTCTGTCATCCTCAGAGAAGTTTCTGTTCAAATCTCTTGCCCACTTATAGAGAGGGTTGTTTGCACTTTTCTTATTGTTTAATTTGAGTTCTCTGTAGATTCTAGTTATCAGGCCTTTGTCAGATTCATAACATACAAAAATCTTCTCCCATTCAGAGGGCTGTCTGTTTGCTCTGTTTCAGTACTCTTAGCTGTGCAAAAGCTTTTTAGCTTGATCAAGTCCCAGTTATTTATTATTGACGTTGCTGCAATTGCTACAGGGGTCTTCCTTATAAATTTTTTTCCCAGGCCAATATGCTGGTGGGATTGCAAACTAATACAGCCTTTTGGAGAGAAGTATGGAGAATCCTCAAAGATCTAAATATAGACCTTTCATTTGACCCTGCAATCCCATTACTAGTTATCTACCCAAAAGAACAAAAATCATTTTACCACAAAGACATTTGCACTCAAATGTTTATTACAGCTCAATTCATAATAGCCAAGTCATGGAAGCCAGGTAAGTGTCCATCAACCCATGAATGGATCAACAAACTGTGGTATATCTATGCCATGGAATATTACACAGCCATTTAAAAAGATGGAGACTTTACATCTTTTACATTTACCTGGGTGGAGCTGAAATTCATTCTTCTTAGTAAAGTGTTGCAAGAATGGAAAGATGAATATCCAATGTACTCCATACTAATATGAAATCAATAATTACATGTTCCTAAGAACAATAAAACATTATTATAGTCCAGTTTGGGGATAGAAGGAAGTGGAGGGGGGAGGAAGGATGGCAGAGGGAGGAGGGCAGGAGGTGGTATTTCACCTGATGTGCACATTATGAAGGTGCATAACACGCCCCTGGGTGAGGCGCTCTTCTACAAATGGTACTTTGGCCTGGATGTGAGAACAATGTAACCTAAATCTTGTACCATCATATTAATTTGAATAAAGTTTAAAAAAATTGAAAGACAAAAAAAGTAGCTAAGAACTTGCAGTATAACAGGCTTCGAAGTAGCCAAGGGCAGAGCCCAGAGGCTGCTCCTCAGCCCCACAAACCTGTAGCTCAGGGGCATGTGAGTGAAGGCTTGGGCCTCAGGTCCGCCTTGCTGTGAGTTGGGAATAGTCCAGGCATCCACCGGGCTGGGTTCCGGTCCACTCTCAAATCTCCCTCTGCTCCCTTATCACTCAGGGAGTCTCTGGTCTGCCTCCTGCGGCTGCCCTTGCCCTCTTGCGGTTGAGGGAGGGCTGCCCACCTGCCACTGACCCACTGCCCACCCACTCTTCCCTCACTCAGCTGCCAGGGCAGGCAGGAAGGGTGGCCAGGAAAGGAGAGAGCTGACCCCGGAGGGCCCAAGCCATCCCCCATCAGCTGTGAAAGAAGGATGTGGAAGGGAGATCTTGGAAGTCCTCCAGGGCTGGGGATTGGCTACCACTTCCGTTTTATCCCCACATTTGCTGGCCCTGAGGGATGCTGGCCTAATGCGTCCCGCCCTGCACCCTCCCAAGAGGGCGGAACACCGCCTCAGACAGGGGAAATCCTTTCCCACTTTGCACAGCTAGTCCATGAACTGTGTCTACAGCTCAGATTTTCTTTTTTTTTTACTTCATTCCAAGAGCAGTTTTTTCCAGTCCACACAGTAACTGGAACTTTTCACTGCCAAGATCTGAAATTTCGAGTCTCTTTCTCTTAACTGATAAATTCTGCTTTTGTAGGCTAACCTTGACCCAAATTCCCCATACAGCAACACAGTCGACCCCTTCTGTTTTCCACCAACCTCTTCTGAATTCGCTTCTCCCCACACACAGGCTGGACCCCTGGGTCTGGCTCCAAAGGACCCAGGTCTCATCTGCCTTGTCTGGGTCTCTCTAGATTCTGGCTTTTCCTGCTGGTGACCTCAGGCTGTGGCCTGGCTGGGTTTCTGTCACGTTGGCTGGGGTCTCACTGCTGCTGAAAGCCCTCTTGATCCCCCTCATCCTTCCTATACTCTGCTGGCTGGTCCCACTCACCCAGTCCTCTTTGCCTCCCCTCGTCTCGGAAAAGCCCAGAGAACTCCGGAATCACAGAGTGTTAAAGACGATTAGAGCCATTCCCAGACACAGAATCAAGACCACCTATCTTTAGAAACAAGTATGTCAAGTTTGAGCCATGGTGCCACTTACCCAGCATCCCGGAGCCGGCCAGGCCAGGTGGGCTGCCTCCTTTAGTCTCCCACCCCCTCTGCAAAATGCCATCATTCCCCTCTCTGCCCATTCCGTGGGTGTGTTCTGAGGGTCTACTGTACGTTCAGCATGAAGGAGGCACTGAAAAGATGAACAATTCACACCCCACCTCCCTCCCAGAAGTAACAAGTACAGCCCATCAGTTTTAAATAAGGAATTCTTCTCTCATCTCCCCAAATTACATCTATTTGTTAAAAATAACTATTCCATCTCCAAACTCTGTCAGTTTCCTCCTCTATCATTATGAACCTCAACTTCTCAAACTTCTATTTTATACAAGGATCCAGTAGATTTTAGAGACTTGAGGCCAAGCCACTCTGCTGTCTTAGCAGAGAAAGCAGAGACAGAACCTGCCCTGTACCTCCGCACCCTTCCCTGCACCTCACCACCCCACCCTGCACCTTGGCCAGCACCTCCCCACCCTACCCTGCACCTCCCCACTCTGCCTTGCACCTCCCCACCCTTCCCTGCACCTCATCACCCCACCCTGCACCTCAACACCCCACCCTCTCCCTCCCCACCCCACCCTGCACCTCATCACTCGGCCGTGCACCTCCCCACCCCGCCCTGCACCTCCCCACCCCGCCCTTCACTTCCCCACCCTTCCCTGCACCTCACCACCTCGCCCTGCATCTCCCCACCCTGCCCAGCACCTCCCACCCTTCCCAGCACCTCGTCACACATCCCTGCACCTCACCACCCTGCCCAGTACCTCCCCACCCGGGCCCGACAC
>CAUYPK010078426.1:0-27276 GCA_963574355.1 Loris lydekkerianus | reverse complement strand
TGTTCCCAACATCAGCCCGGTACTGACAGGAGTCTATTCCCAACATCAGCCCGATACTGACAGGTGTCTGTTCCCAACACCAGCCCAGTACTGACAGGTGTCTGTTCCCAACATCAGCCCAGTACTGACAGGTGTCTGTTCCCAACACCAGCCCGGTACTGACAGGTGTCTGTTCCCAACACCAGCCCAGTACTAACAGGAGTCTGTTCCCAACATCAGCCCGATACTGACAGGTGTCTGTTCCCAACACCAGCCCAGTACTGACAGGAGTCTGTTCCCAACACCAGCCCAATACTGACTGGTGTCTGTTCCCAACATCAGTCCAGTACTGACAGGTGTCTGTTCCCAACACCAGCCCAGTACTGACAGGTGTCTTTTCCCAACACCAGCCCAGTACTGACAGGAGTCTGTTCCCAATCCTCTAAGGGACCGCCATTCCACTCTGATGAAAAAGGCCGAAGTCCTCACATTTTCCTCTGAGGCCCCACATGATCCTAATCTACCAAACCTCTCCTTCTTCCTTGCTCTTCTCCCCACTCCCTCCACTGCAGCCACACTTGGCTGTTACTCAGGCACACTGAACACACACCTGCCTCAGGGCCTTTGAACCTGCTGTTCCCTCCAGCTGGAGCACTCTTTTTCCAGCCCTCTCATGGGTCCCTCTCTCCCTTCACTCAGGACTCACTCTAACATTCCTCGTCAGCAAGGCTATGTCTGACCACCACCAAGAAGAGAAGCTCCCACTCCCCAGCACTCTCTCCATCTACTGCATAATTTGTTGTTCTGCTGGACCCACAGTATACTATTTATTCACGTATCTTCCCCATTAGAATGCTGTGAGAGCAGAGGCGTCTTTGACTTTGTTTACTGCTGTGGCTGCAATGCTCAGCACAGCTCGGACACAAAGTAGGCGCTCATAGCTGTAATCTTAACACTCTGGGAGGCTGAGGTGGGTGGATTGCTTGAGCTCAGGAGCTCGAGACCAGCCTGAGCAAGAATAAGCGACCCCATCTCTAAAAATAGAAAAACTAGCTGGACATTTTGGTGGGTGCCTGTAGTCCTAGTTACTTGGGAGGCTAAGGCTAGAGGATCACTTGAACCCAAGGGTTTGAGGTTGCTGTGAGCTGTGACACCAGGGCACTCTACCGAGGGCAACAGAGTGAGACTCTGTCTCAAAAACAAAACAAAACACACAAAAACCTCCCACATACTGTGGAATGAATGAATGTCTGAATGAATGAGTACACATTCTCTCATCCTTCCATCATGGCCAAGTCTCTACTGTTTAAAACAAAGGAAACAAAACAAAACAAAAACCTCTACTTGCTTGTTGAACTCACCATCTCTGCTTTTGCTTTCATCACTAAATCACTTTTTGACAAATTACCAAAAACCACTTCACGGTGTCATGGGGGGAAAGAAGTCTCCTGTGTTCCCATCATTATCCGTAAAAACAACATCTCTGTTCCCCGCGGCTCTTCGAATCCTTCCCCAGACGCTTAGCTCTCTTTGACCTGAGACTGTCAGCGTGCAGTAAGCTCTGGGGTCCTCTCTCGGGTCCTCGATGCACGGTGGCTGCCGGCAGTGTTTGTCACATTTCAGTCTGTTCCACTCCCCAGCTTTTGCTGTCCTCACACCCCCTTTGTACTCTTCAACTCAGTATTTTTTTTAAGAACTCATCTTTTCATTAAAATATAATTATTTTTCAAAGAAACCATATGATGCTACCAGAAATAGGAAATCTATGTGACCAAGAAAAGTTAGAATGTAACTATAATAATAAAAACAAAAACAGTAAGATGAAATTCTTAATGGAGACCAACCATTACTGCTGGAGGCTCTGGGCCCGAGCCTCCCACCTGCTGCTCTCTTGGAAGCGCAATCAGCTCAGCCAGTGTCAGAGAAGCACCGGAGACCCAGGAGCTCCAAACCGCCAGGACCTTCCCTAGTTTTGAGGGCATCCTCAAAACTAGGAGACATTGGCAACACGCTGATGTCCTCACAGTGTCCTCCCAAAGCTCTTAATGTCCCTGAGTCCATGGCGTGTCCTGCACGTGTTTTCCGAAGGACACTGGAGTCACCTTGTGGAAGGTCAGGGTGCCCCGGGAAAGAGATCGGCTTCCAGGGCCACTTCTCACCTCGGTCCACCACGCCTCATCTCGGCTAACTGACTCCTCTCCTTGGAATGCAGTTTCCGTATGTCTAAGAGAAGCAGTTGACTTACGGGATTCACAATCCGTTTGTCATTTTAATGATACATTTAATATTCCACAAAATGAACACACCACAACCGACTTAGCCCTACTATTTGACATTTATATCATTTCTGGTCTTTCACAGTTCTAATGTACTTCCCTCTCCCAATAAAAGCAATTTTTATCTATTTTTAGATTATTTCAGGATAAAAGCCCAGAACTGAGATTTCTGGTTTAAAGCATGTGGGTCTTGACCTCTGGTAGCTGCCGGCTGTCCCAGACGCTCGATTACATCACAGCTGCAGGCACAGCGGCCTGGGGCTTTGGGAAGATTGTGAAGGGAAGGGGAAGAGCTGGTCGCCCTTCAGGCCAAGCTGCGATTTAACTCACCCACAAAAGCTCCGATGGCTGCAAATGTTCTCCCTCTTTGCCTAAACCTCTACTCCTCCCTTTCTCCCATACGCTGATGCTGGGAATAAGTAAAAGATTTCAGAGACAGAAACCTTTCCCTTGCTTTGTCCTGCAGCCTCTCACTTCACCTGCTTTCGTCTAAAACCCCAGCCCTGTTCCCTCTAGAACCTATCAGGATGGGAGTCTGAGACCGCACCCTAGGCTGGCACACCCCAAGTCAGGTTGAATGTTTGGGAGTACCTTATTCTTGGTTCCCAGGAGGGACAGATGTGTGCTTTTTTCTAACCGTTCCTCTATTCATTTCTCAGATGCACCATTTCTCATCTTCTCTTGGCAATGGAATGACCTCCTTCTATTTAACATTGCTACACTCCCATATCCCACAGGAGCACGGCAGCTCTTTGAGCACAGGGATTTGTGTTTTGTCTTGTTCACAGCTGCGTTTCTGTATGAAGAGCAGCACCAGCACAGACCAGGGGCTCTGCACACATTTGCTGAATGAAGGTATGTTGCAACCAAGTTCCCCTTCTTGGCCGAGGGTATGGTGCCGGAAATGGGCTCAACCCATCCCAAGTCAAGATGTTGGTTCTGAAGTGGAAGACAACTTTCTACAACAGGGAAGGTTATAGAGAGATAAGGTCTCTCTAGACTGGAGAACTTCAGGATTATTCAAGTTCAAATTCAGAACGTGAATAAAGGGAAGTCAATGAGATCATTTTTCCAGGAGATAATTAGAATGTGTTTCTTGCTCCCACTGGACAATAGGGGACACTCAGTCTGAGAAGAGAGAGAGAAAGGTAAGAAAAAGAGGAAGGTGAGAGGGGAAGAGAGAGGCCAAAGGAGTAGAGAAGAGGAGAGACAAATATAATCAAAGAATGAAAAGAAAAAAGATCCAGACCTATTTGTTCAATAAGCCATTTAAAAACATTGGGCTAATATGTGTGTGTGTGTGTGTGTGTGTGTGTGTGTGTGTGTGTAGCTAGTTTTAAAGCCAATTAAAAATAGGCTTCTGAATGTTTTCCAGGGCTATCCCTGAGCCCCAGATGCCGCCATATGGAACCTGTGGCTGAGGAGTCACCCTCAGGACAAGAGGAGGAACAGGGATGAGAAGAAGGCACCAGGCACAGAGAACTCAAACCAGAGCAGTCAGGACCCTGGAGAGCTCTGAGCCTGTAGGAGACTCAAAGAGTTGGGTACTGTGCAGCAAACCCAGCCAAGTCAGGAGAAGCCTCCTTCCTCGACTGACTTTTAAAGCCTGGAGCCTTCCACTCCTGGTTGAGATCTGCTGTTATAAGGTACAGAGGCAGAAAAAAAAAAAAAAAAAGAATCTTGGAGTCTTGGGGCTGAGAGTGGCTGTTACTCATCTCCCTCTGAGATTCTAACCTCAAATCTGACTACATCATCTAATCATTCCACCAATTGCCAACAAGTCCAGTGTGTATTTGATTTTAGAGATCACTGGTTCGATACTCTACCTATATTGTAGGTGAGAAAGCTGAGCTCCAGAGAAATGAAATGAACTACACAAAGTCATCCCTAAGATGCTGCTTAATGTTCTGAAGGGGAAGGAGATGTGCAATGGATTTGGGGCCTGTTGGTCTATGACTCCTCCTCAGAGAGCAGCAATAGATCCACTGGAGTTTCTGTAAGTTGTCCCCACCTAATGGTCCACAAAGACGCTATGCTTTGCAGTTCTTTGTACTTTGCCTTAACTTGCTTTTTTTCTTTTCCCAGCAGAAAGCCTTCAATGGAAGAGCTGCTTAGAAACCAACACGTGACTTACATGCTATGTAAGTAAAGGTCACTTATAGCAGTGGTACAAGTGGTAGCTTCCCAGGTAGTGATTGAATCCTTACTGGTTGGAGACTATATAAGTCTCCACTCTGTCCAAAGTTTTCATTGTTCTGGTCAGCTAGAGCTCAGTTTCTTCTGGGGGCTCATCCAAATTCAAAAGTTGTGAGGCCCTGGTGACTACAGCAATACGAGGTAGCTGGATCCTGATGCCATTCCAATGCAAGAATCACAGTACAGTTCAGAGAGATAAAATGCCTTGCTCAAGGTCAACAGCAGATACACAGGACCCAGGACTGTGATGGGATGAGAAGCTCAAGGGCCTTGGATTTTGGAAGCCGTGACTTACCTGTAGGATGCTGCTATGTGTCTGGAAATGAGCTGTATCCCCAGCATGCAGTACAAGAGATCTAAAAGTGTGGTGTCCTGTTTCCAAGTGTCCTCTCGCCCAGGCATAATGAGATCAGAAGTTTCACCTTTCAGGATGACAGATTTTCTTATAGGTTGAGCGTTGCCCTTCTTACTAGACCCTCCTTTGGAAGGCAAACAGTGTCTCACAGATGCAAGACTTCCAAAGCTGGTTTCTAGCCTTGAGTTGGAAGTTTAACACCAACTGTGTCCCTGGGGGAGGAGGTTATAAGGGTCCCTGACATCAGTGGTGACCTAGTTCCATTCTTGACCCTTTCCTGTCATGCTGCTGCTGCTTTGTGTTCACTCTCTGAGTGAGTCCCACCTTCAGCTGCATAGTAGGGCAGCACCTGTGCCTCAGTGGGTAGGGCACCAGCCCCATATACCGAGGGTGGCGGGTTCAAACCCGGCCCTGGCCAAACTGCAACAAAAAAATAGCTGGGCACTGTGGCGGGTGCCTGTAGTCCCAGTTACTTGGGAGGCTGAGGCAAGAGAATTGTCCAAGCCCAGGAGTTGGAGGTTGCTGTGAGCTGTGACGCCACAGCACTCTACTGAGGGTGATAAAGTGAGACTCTGTCTCTACAACAATAAATAAATTAATTAATTAGTTAATAAAAAAATAAATAAAACACTGGGAGAGCTTCTAACTAAGTACCTCAATGCCAAGGCCACACCGCATATCACCAATGTCATATTGGAATCCCTAGGGAGGGAGCCCAGGCCTCAACAGGTTTTAATGACAAGTGATACCAGCATAGCCAAGGTTGAGAACCACAGCTCTCCTGGTGAAATAGAGAGTAGAATTTTGCCCACCTCTGTGTCCACCAAACTGCACACAGTGCCCTGCCCACAGGAAGCAGGTTTTAAGACACATTGCACAGATGATGGCAGCTAGACTGAGTTCCATGCAAGCACAGCTCACAGGACTCTAAATGGCATTGCTGACTAATCTAAGATCTACACAGGGAAAAAATACAAGCTAGTAACAGCAAATGAAGATATGTGCCACAGCCAAAGGCTGCCTTGTAGCTGGGGTCCTGAGAGACCAGGCGATAGCTCCAGTGTCTTACCAATATGGCAGAGTCATATCAAATGTGCCTCTTCTCTCAGATCAGGAGCTGTTGATATAGACACATAAGGTATCAGAGCCAGGGATGCAGATCAGGGTATCCCCCCCCCCCCACTGGGCACAAAGGCACATACTTGCTGTGTGACCAGCCTCGATGCAGCTCTCCAGGGGCTCCCGAGACCAGGGGTCTCAGTCTCAGTATCACCAATCCGTGATGCTGACAAGCCGGTACGAGCCAGTCTGAAACTTGCCTCAGACCCATGGTCCCCAGTTGGCAGCCGTCACGCCTCCACACACTGTGCAGGTGCGTCTCTGACCTCAGTGAGAGCCCAGGCTGATTCCAGGACCATTGCCACGAATCCTCACAGTCCCTTTGGGAAGCAAATGGACCTAGCTTTTCTTAGATCCCGATGCTGAAAGTGTGGTCTTGAATCAACAGATGAGGTGACCTGGGAGCTGCAAAATGCAGACTCTCGGGCCCCAGCCCAGACCTGTTGCATCCACTCTTAACCCCCACCCTGCCCTTCTCTAAGAACAGATCCGTGCAAACAGACTGGGGTTACAGGAGTGAACTGGACAGGGAGGGATCCTGCCTTTGTTGCCATTGGCAATTTCTGAGCGTGTGCAGTGTGCACTATGCTTTGCTTACATCAACCACTTGTTTACATGGCACCCCCAAAGGCAAGAGCATTATTAACCCCATGGAATAACAGAGTTGTTGAGTGACTTTCCTCAGGCTCACACAGTGGGGGCTGGCAGGTGGGCGGAGGCAGGTGACAGCCACCCAAGCTGCCCTATGAGAGGTGAAAGACTCCAGGTGTGTGAGTATTGGGGCTTTTACAAACTTCCCTGACTCCCTGCCAGCTTTCCTCAGCCCACATTTCATAGTCTTCTAAACCCCACCAGAGGGAAGCTACTGTCCCCTTTGCCACATCGTGGAATTCCCAGAGGCAGTTCTGTCCTCAACTTGCTGTGTGACTTTGAGCTCCCCAGTGTTGTGACACTGGAGTGTCTGTCAGTGAGATCTTGCCATCTGCGGGGCATGGTTGTTGTGATGATCAGAGAAGGCAGGTCAGAGGATTATAGTAGCAGGAGCCCTGCTACATGCCCGTTGCTTCTCTCAAATCTCAGGACAGCTTTGAGGTCTGAAGAACCTACATCCCCACTGGGAGAATATTAGCTAAAAAAGAGAGTGCTAACAGGGAGCACGAGAAACTTTCAAACATGACCAGCATTGCCTAGCTAATAGGGAGTATGCAGCCTTGGTCCCAGTCTTGTCCTCCAGAGTCTGAGCCCAGCCCACCCTCCCATTGCCGGAGAGCAGAAGAGGTCCTCCCAACATCAGTGCAATATTCTCCTTGGCCACATGAGGGAAGCACACGCACATGCAAAGCCCAAGGAACGGGCCCTCGCTGCTGCTTCTGGAAGGCAGAGCAGGCTGAGCTCCTGAGCACAAGCCACCAGAGCTCTCCCCACTGTGCCCAGTGTTCCTCCTCCCTTCCCCCTTGTTCACAGACATAATTAAATCCTTTAAGGTAATGCTCTGTTTAAGCATTACAGCCACAGGCTAGACACCCTCCTGCCATTTTCCATCCGATAAATACTTACTGTGCACCCGCTTCATGCAGGCCCTGTTCTAGGTGCTGGAGACTCAGCAGTCACAAAACAGGCAAAGATCTCTGTCTTCATCGAGCTTTCCGTGTCATGGAATCCATTGGTTGCCCTTCCCCACACAAACATTTTATTATGTAAAATGTTCAAACCTGCTGAAACGTTGATAGAGTTACACAGTGAACTCCCACAGACCTATCAGCTTTATCACAGAACTATCCACCTATCCTGTGCTTTCCTTACACGCTCTTTTAAAGGTAAAATCAACATATAGTGAAATGCACAGATCTTAAAGGAATCTTGGAATGATTTTCACAAATGCGCGCTCTTACACATCCAAATACAATCAAGATACAAAACATTATTAGCTGCCTTTTATTTGTTCTGCAGCTTTGGGTTGGTTATTTAACTTTTCTGGATTAGTCTCCACAGTTTTTTAAAAGAACAAGGAGGTTGTTGAGAGAATCACATGAGATAATATATGAGAATACCTGGACCACAGTAGACACAGGGGTCACACAATCAGCCTGGAGGGTAGAATTCTCATTCCATTATTCTCTGGCTTTGTAACTTTTGGCAAGTTGCTTAACCATTCTGAGCATTTGTTTCTGAAAACAGTCGTTAAACTTACTTTTTAGCAATGGTCTCAACGCTGGCCAAACACGGAAATCACCCAAGGCACTTCTAAACATGATCGACATTTCCTAATTACTTGAAAATCCATAAATATACTTTCAGGTTAAACAATGATTAGAGTTAAAAGAACTGCATTCAGGTTACTTCTGCAAATCTGCAAAGACATTGGGTAAGACGTACATTTAAGCTCTTTGGGCCTCAGTTTTCCCATCTTTCAAACAGCTGCATCATAGGCTAGTTATAAAGTACAAATGAGCTAATGGATAGGAGAGTAGCTTGAGAACTATTAAGCATTTCACCCTTAATAGATGCCATCATCTAGGAACATTGGGTTCAGAAAGGACCTTCCAGATCTTAATTTGACAGGATTAACCATTTTAAAGAAGACCCAAGGTGCACAGAAGAACCAAACTTTTTATCGCATCTTAGGCAATTCAACCTGGCCTTGCTGATCCCTCAGACTCTGGAAGTATAGTTACCCTAAATGGATATCTTACCTTCCTCAGGCAGCCTCTTTCCATCACACCAGTATCATTCTCTTTCCTCTCTTGTCTGCTTTACATAATTAGGAACTTACTATGAACTGTCATCTTTTCTGTGTATAAACAAAGAAATGAACTTAGTGGTACATGTACCTCCAACTACCTGTGCCTGTACCCCATGCAGACATGAATAATAGATTGCTGAATTTTTCCTCACTGCATCCATGGCTGCCTTGGAATGCTGTCCCACAGAATACTCAAGTAGACATCACCAAGTTATCAGCACTGACATGTGAAATGAAGCCTCCTTTGCTAGTTTTGGCTTTTTTCCTGATACAAAATCCATGATATAAATATTGGCTAGCAATATGAGTTGCTGTTCCCAAATAAGATATTGATTCTTCAAGGACAGGGCCATGTATTATTTCTTCTGTGTTCCAAAGTTCCAAGCATTTTGGAAGACAGATGTCCTTAAGCTACCTCTCACTGGCTGGAGAGGAAGTGTTCCCTAGTGGGCAGTGTGTGTTTCTAGATAAGACAATCCTGGTGTCTAAACACAACTCTGCCGCTCAATGTTTACAAGACAGGGGGGCAAAGAGAATTCCATTCTGAGCTCATATTTCTTGTCTACAAAACAGGGGGCTGCACTATCTGGTTTGCAGGAATATTGCAAAGATGCCATGAGCCCATGCAGATAGAACCCCCAACACCATGACAGGCACATAGCAGGTGCGCAGAAAATAACAACTCATGTTATTAGCATGACTGTTGAGGTGGAGGAAGAAGGATGTGAACCAAAATTGTACATCAGACTCACTCACTGGAATCTGACACAAAATAAATAAAACAGCTACCAGTGCCTCAGACGGGCCAAGCACATGTCACTTTTTTTTGTTTTGTTTTGTTTTTGTTTTTTTGAGACAGAATCTCGCTCTGTCATCCTAGGTAGAGTGTTATGATGTCACTGTAAGTCATAGCAACCTCAAACTCTTAGGCTCAAGCAATACTCCTGCCTACAGGTGTCCACTAGGTTGCCCAGCTAGTTTTTCTATTTTTAGTAGAGACAGGGTCTCACTCTTACTCAGGCTGGTCTTGAACTCTTGAGCTCAAGCAATCCACCTGCCTCAGCCTCCCAGAGTGCTAGGATTACAGGTGTGAGCCACTGCACCCAGCCACATGTAGCACTTTGCATGGCAGATAATACAAGTATTCATTGCTGCAAAGATGGTTCCTTCTAGCAAAGAGCTAGATAAAAAAATGTTTGGGTGAATTTGTGTCTGGAGAGTGCATGGTATCCAGGAGAGAAGGTATGAGGGCCTCACCATGCTAACTAGCCAGAGCAGGAGAGGTGTGGCTGGGGAACTATCTGTCTGCAGGTGGCAGGGAAGATGGCAAACCTAGCAGTTGAGACTGGATGTCAAGAGGACTGGAGGCTAGTGAACCTTCACACCAAGGTGCAAGGCAGTCCTTATGAGTATCCCAGCTGGTGAGTGGAAGAACGCAGCCACCTAGGAGCAGGTTCTGGGCAGGGAACCAGGCCGTCAGGTGGGAAAGAGTCAGTATCCACTGGTGTAGAGTTGCAGAGGGGAACCCAAGGTTTGCAGACAGGGATAGCAAAGAATGAGAGAGAGAGAGAGATACACAGCAGGATTTGGGTCTAAGAATGAGGCTTCCTTCAGTTTAGTAGCCAAACGAAAGTTCAAGGTCAGAAAGCTGGGTCATCTGTACCTCAGAACCAGCAGCCAGCTGGGGGGAGTGCTGTGAACCCACCCCAAGGCTGCCCTCATTGCCCTGGAAATGGCCCAGCCCACTGGCTTCCCTGAGCAGCTCCCTCTGGCCCAGCAGGGCTGTACAAACTTCACTTGCCTCTCCTTGTCAGTGGCTGTCAGAGCACATTTGAGGCAGCAGCACTCATCCATGCTTCAGAAAGTCTGTGAGGCCGGGTGCTGCAGGGGATGGCCAGATTTAGCAGTGCCTCATATCCTCGGATGACATCAGAGGACTCATTGCCTGGCCAAAGCAGTGGAAAATGAGACCCGACAGAAAAAAAGGGAGAGAGGAGAAATCTATTCAAGTGCCACCACCTTGATTGCATGGGGACTTTCAAACATGCTCCGAGCAGAGTCAGATCTAAAAGCCCTAAATTCTCATCCTTGGCTTTATTACTCAGTTGCTGTGGGTTGCAGAGGAGGTCGCTCTGGGCTCCAGTCTCCTCATCTGTAAAATGAGAATCGTTACACTTGCTTTGACAAATGGGGTGATAATGAGGCTCCAGTGTGAGCAAGGTCTTTGGAAAGCACGAAGTCACACCCAGGGAAGACAACTCTGCTTAGCAGTGGCTGCCTGATCACTGTGTTGAGAGGATTCTGAAACCAAGGCCAAGCTGAGCCAGAAAGTGTGATGATTACTTAACCATGCCTGCCACGGGTGCAGGAAGGGAAGGCACCCCCTCCTATGCCATTTTTGTCTTAAATAATTTTAAGGTATAATTATTGTCATTTCTTCTTTAGCACAAAGCCAGTAGTACTCTGAGAAGAGGCTGAAGGGCAAGGCCTCTATTCCGGAGGCATTTGGTGCTAATCTCAGACGTTCTTTATTTTTCTTCCTCTTCTTTCTTTCTTTTCTTTTTTTTTTTTTAATTTTCTTGTCTAGCACTTTCAGGTGAAGGAGACTCAGGAGAGATTTCAGGATTAGGATCAATCGTGTCAAACCCCAAAGAACAGAAGGAATTGAAAGCCAAGGTCAAGTTGGCAAAAGTCATGTATGCTGAGGGCAGCACCCAAAGAGCAACAGAAAGAAAGTTGGCAAATGGGTGTGAGCAAAGCAGCTGAAGAGTGGAGGAGAGGCCCCTTCTGCATGCAAAGGTCAGGCTCCTCAGAGGTCGGTGGGGGCAGGAAAGTGAGGACATGCAATAATAATGAGGTAGACTGCTCACCTGGGCATGTGGCACAGAGAGCCAGGGCCCTGCTGTCCGCTCAGTGCTCCTAGCTTCATGGCCAAGGAAGCTACTGCTCTCAGCCTATAATGCAGAGATGGCAACCCTACCGCTGGGAGCTGCTGTGGAGACTAAATGACCCCAGGGCCATAGCCACTTGGCAGTGTCTGACAGCACCTGCGTTCCTGCCAGCCTCTGGCTCCTAAGCTCACCCTGCAGCCCTGGCCCACCAGCTTCCTGCAGAGACCCAGGGCCAGAGAGATAGAGTGGGCCAGTGAAAGACAAGATCATGCACTATGATGGCCCCTCTTGTTTCTGTTTTCTCCCCAAATATTGCATGTTTACAATCTTCCAGACTCTGTTTCCTATGATTTAGACCCATATCTCCCGGGGGCCCGGACAGAGGGGGTGGTCCAGCCCCTTCTAATAGCAGCTTGTGCTGAGGACAGGGCACTTGTGGCTCTTCTTTCTTAGCAGTCCCAGTTCAGAGAACTGGGCAGGAATGATCACAATCACTTTGTTCATCCCTCAGGGCCCCTGCCCCTTTCCAGGATCCCAGAGCCCACTGGGGCACTGACATTACTGGGCTGCAAATACTTCTCCCAGGGGCCTGTGCCTTCAAGGCAGGCAAGGTGGTGTGGCCATGAATTCTGTCCTTCGTTCAGAGACCTCAGGCAACTCTCTGGAGCTCAGTTTCCTCGTCTGTAGGCTCCCTCGCTGCAGGGTAGCCACAGACTGGGTAAGATAATGTGTAAATGTGAAAGGGCTCCATAAGCTGCAAAGCAACCAATGTATGTGAATTCGTGTCCTCCCTGAAATTCCCAACTCAAAGCAATCCCTGGGGGCCTGTTCTCGCAGGGCAGTGGCCGGGGAGCAGATGGCCCCACATCTGAGTCGCAGCACAGGGTCATTTTCAGCTTTGTTCTTTCTGCACGCTGCTTATAAGAGACCTCCAGTTACTCTCTAGTCACATCACATACTTCCAGGGCCTTTGCTCAAGCTGGTCCTTCTGCCTGGAATGCCATTTTCTTCCCCACTTGGCAGACTCTTATGCATCCTTCAAAAACCAATGTGAATGACAGTTCCCATCTGAGACCCTCTCCCCTGGGCAGAAGGGACGTCTCCCTCCCTCCCACAGATCACTATTTTATACAGCTGTGTTCCAGTGGGACCTGCAAGTACAGCCCCAGTTGGCTCCATGTGCGTATCCCATGGCTCAGCACACAGTAGGTGCTTAGCTAGTGTGTGGATTTGAACCTGTTGCCTTCCCCTCACTCACCCAGGACTGGCTTCATCTGGGGCCCTCAGAACTCAGCTCAGGCCCCCACCGGGGGCAGCTTCCAAGCCCTCGATTCTGTTTGGCTCAGTCCCCCCACTCACCCCTGGGCAGCCTCTGCCTTCATGACGCTGGTCTCTGTGTGTTGGGGGCGTGTGGCTGCGGAGGGGCCGTGGTCACGCAGGAGCCAACCAGGAGCACCGGCGGCTGCCTGTTGCCATGGAGACAGGGCCTGTGGGCCAGCCAGGCCCGGGCTGGTCAGTGAATGAATAAACGTGGCCCATTTTTCTGCCTTTGTGCAGAGCCTCCCTGGGCTTCCTGCTGTCAGCCCCAGCTGTGGGGACGGCGGGATTCGCCTGATAGCGCTGAGCCGCCGCCTGGCAGCGCCGAGCCTGGCCCGGGCCGCCCCACGCCAAGATTCATGCCCGGCTAACAAGCCCCACTTTGTTCCTGTGGGAAAGTCCAGCCTCTCAGGAAAGAGCCCTCTCTCCGGCCGGCCCCTGGTCTGGGGACTCGCTGAAGCAAACAAAGCTTCCATCCGCTGGCCATGATTCACAGGCCCCCGTGTCCACCTCCGTGCCCGGCGCGGGGACCGCTGTGCTCCGGCGGCGGAACCCGGGCGCGTCCCGCCGGTGCCACGCTCATCTGGAGGCTCACGGTGCGCACGGTCTCTGCACCTGCGCCAGCCCCTTCTGCCCCTCTCTAGTTGCAAAGTGGGGGCTGTAGAAGGGGCAGGTGGGCCTGGGTTGGGGACAGAGTCCCGCTGGCAGGCACACCCCGAAACTGAGGCCCAGTGGGCCTGCAGATGCTCCTGCCCTGGAGTCTAGAAGGTGCCCTCGGCCTTCCGCCGGCTCTGCCTCAAGACGAGTGATGCTGAGCTCAGCTTCCTCACAGGGCATCTCCAGGACCATTAATGTCAGCAGCGAGTCCGTGCTGGCTCTCGCCTGTAATCCCAGCGCTCTGGAGGCCCAGGCGGGTGGATCGCCTGAGCTCAGGCATTGGAGACCAGCCTGAGCGAAAGTGATACCCTTCTACTAAAAATAGAAAAGCTAGTGGGGCATCGTCATGGCGCCTGTAGTCCCAGCCACTCGGGAGGCTGAGGCAAGAGGATTGCCTGAGCCCAGGAGTTGGAGGTTGCTGTGAGCTAAGATGATGCCATGGCACTCTACCCAGGGCAGCAAAGTGAGACTCTGTCTCAAAAATAAATAAATAAATAATAAATATTAAAAATATACATATCAAAAATGACAAGGATGACTTCTCTGAGTCTTAGTGCTGCTCCTGTGCCTGGCCCTCCCCAAAGGACATACTATGGGTTACATCACTGGAAAGGTGGTCACCATGAAAATTCATGAGGGAAGGACAGGGAGTGATGAGAAGGAGTGAGTGACACAGCTCCCAGGATGGGGGCTGCCCCACCTAGCAGGTCTCCCACAGCTCAGCGCTGGCTGTGGTTCTGCGTGGGAATGTGGGTCCCCAGGGCGGGATGACTTGGTGGAGCATGTCCTACACTATCCCCAGACTTGTCCACAGAGGCCCCTGGCTTGATAAGACACCTTTGACCAGCCTCCTTCTCTTTCCTGCCTCACTTCCCACACTCCCTAGGTGGGGTCTTCTGGTATCTCTTGCCCTTGAACCTTTGTCTCAGGTTCTGCTTTGGGGAGAACACAAGCAATAGGAGTAAGAGCTGTGTGACCTTGGGCATGTAACAGAATCCCCCAAGTTCAAGTCTTTTTCCCCGTAGAATCGGAGTTATTCCCTTAGCATTGGGTCCTGCTATTTACCCAGGCCGAATGGCTCCAGGGCCAGAAAGAACCCTGGGGAAAAGGACATGGGTGTTGGCAGCAGGGGCAAGGCAGGTGTGCTCTGCAGGGGCCGGGGGAAAGGGGGGGGGGGGAGCTGACCAGGACGCTGCAGTGTCTGCTGTGGTGTCAGAGCCAGGGCTGAACCTAGGTGGCTGGGCCAGGACACTGTGATGTCACTTGCCTACTTGAATCCACACCCTGATAGGTCTCTGTCCTGCACCTACCAAACAAAACTCTTGTCTAGGCCTGTATGATTCTAGCACAGTCCTCTGGGGTCCTGCTACACACTGGAGGTCAAGAACCAGTGGCCTTGGAGACAAAGTGCAGACTCCAAGCCTACCATTCTGAGTCGCCTCTGCACCTTGCCACTCTGCTCACACGCGTCCTTTTCTGTCCTGTCCCAGCCCTCTTGGTCCCAAGAAACCTAGAGCTTGCAGAAAGTTCCTATGCAGCAATTTCAGTCTTTGGGGATTTACAAAACTGCCAAAATTGAGGGTTTCTGGAATCATTCCACTTATATCTCCTGGGCCTTAAAATTGCTTTTTATAAATTGCAATGATGGAAATGTCTCCTTTCCACCACAGGGCATAAAGGGAACCAATTTCATTTCGCAACCCCAAACATAAGCCTTAATTTCCTATTTCCTCTGCAGCTGCAGTAAAGCTGTTCACCTTTGCACCTGTGCTGACTGTGTCTGCATCAGGGGAGTCTGCAGGCCCACCCTGATTCCCTGTGGTTTACCTGAGTTGAATCCTGTAAAATACATGCAGGGAGCCACAGCCTGGAGATCACTGAGGGCTCCTTCCAGATACTGTCTTGTGTGACATCTAGGGAGTATGTTCCTCTTGCCAGCACCACACTGGGTCATGGGCCCACAGAGGTGGGCAAGTTGGAGCCCCTGCCTGCAGGGGAAGCACCAGGTTACTGCCTGCAGGACAGGGAGTGAGGAGGACCCTGACCATGGTTCTCTGGCCTTGTGACCCACCAAGTAATGCTATAGTCACAAATCCCTCTTCGTCCCACCCCAGGGAGGAGTCAAGATCCAACCTGTGGCAGAATCGGCTGGGGTGGTTTCTCCACTAGCCTCTTCATTCTTCCCACACTCACGTCTCATGACCACCAATGAGAGAAATCTGAGTATTCTTGGGGTTAGCACAAAATGCCCCAGAGATTCATTCTCTGTTCTTCTAACAATCTTTTAGGGTTTCTGCATGCATTGTGGCAAATACCCCATTTAGGAGCTGTGGTGTCTTTAATACCAAGTATTCTTCTGATGAAAAGGTGCCCAGCAACATCAGGGTTAGTGACAAGATCTTTAAAATGTGGGGGGCACAGCTTATTTAACACCAGCAGCTTGGAGATGGCCATCTCTGCATTCTTGCAGGGGAGGAAGGGTGAAGGAACATGGTCAGAGAGGTAGAGGGTGTCGGTGCTGGGGGGCTTGACAGTCCTCCCTGCACATACCAGCATGTGCTGGCCACAGAGCACATGTGAAGTGCAGGGTCTGTAGGATGAAGAATTTGAGACAAGCTGAGACAATCTGTCCTACAGGGAAGACAGGTCCATGGACCAGCAGGAGCTCCTTAGGAGCCAAACTCTTTAGAAAGGGGACCCTAGACAGCAGTATCTAGAAATCCTATAAGGAAAATCTTATGACTTAGCAAGTCTGAAGGTGTGCACATTGTTGCAGGGGTCCCAGTGGGATGGAGATGAGACTGACAGAATGTCACCACTGATGTTATTAGAGGGTCTAAAATGTCAGTGAAGGCAAAGCCACAGAAATAGGCCAGATGGTGATAGCACAGCACGTGTCCGGGGGGTGGGGGTGTCTGGCTTGTGGCACCTGCTGAATCCCCACAGAGATGTTGAGTTGCCTGTGCTGTCACTTGCATGGGGTGAGGTTTCTGCCAGAATCAGAACCTTAAATCCTCCTGTTCTCTGGGTATACTCCCTGGCCCATCTGGATGGTTCTGCACATTTGGGCTATGGCCTGTCTGTTCAGCAAGTATAAGAAACTGCCACCAACCAACCCAGCCACCCTCCCTACCCCCCCCCTTCCCCACAGAGTGCTGACAGCTGGGTCGAGTCTGTGGAAGATTCCAAGATTTCTTGTCCTTCTAGAAGTGGTTCCTAAACTTGGCTGCCCACAGGAATCATGGTGGCGGGAGCTTTAAAAACATGCCTGTGCTTAGTCCTGACACCAGGGAGACTAAGGCATTCATCTTGGGTGTAGCCTGGGGATCAAGAATTCCTTAAAGTTCACCAAGTGAGTCTAATGTGCAGCTGAAATTATGGACACTGATCTAGAAGGACAAAGCACTGGCCCAGTTGGCTACATCCTTCTTTAAGGATGACAATGCACATGGTATTAAAGTCTCTAGGAGACCCTGAAGAGAAGACTCCTGTTTCATCCAGTGTTTACTGAACTTACTTAACTATGGAACCCTTTGGTGTCCCAACACCTATTGACATTGGGGAAAACAGCAATCTATAGAACAAACATCAGAACATTCGGGGGACACAGCACACACCAAGCCAAAGGTCTACAAAAATAGAGTTTTCAGACAAGCCCTCTATGGAGGAAGAGGTCTTGGGATAGATAGTGGGGAAAAAAGGCTCTACAGAGACAGAAATCATTGTGACCATTGCCCATCACAGAAGATTGTATAGTTGATCATAGCAAGTGATTTGCTCTGGCCAATGAAATGCAAGAGGAAAAGGTATTTGTCCCTTCAAGGTTGTAGCTTTAAGAGCTGTTGCCTGGTGCCATTGAGGTCTCTGTTTCCTTTTTATCATGAGGTAGCAACATCCCAGGTAAGGGTTGCTCCATTAGCCTGGGTTGTAGAGGGAAGGTACCCGGACCAGAATACAGCTGATCACCAGAGCACAAAAGAAATCTTTGTGATTGCTAGTCACTGAGACTTGGGGGGCTGCTTGTTATTTTAACATAACTTAGCTTATGCTGACTAATGCACCCATGAAAATGGGACTGGTAACATAGGTGTTCTTGCCATAAAGAGCTGAATCTTTAGGCAGAACATTCAGACCATCTGTAGTATTCGAATTTTCCTCTTGAGCATGTATTTCATTAAAAATTGAGGTGGGAGGAAGTGGTGGGAAGTGTTTAAAGGTTTACCCTCATGGTGACCCTCATAGATAAATCTCCCTTTTGCCCAGGCTGCCAGGGCCCACTGAAAGCTGTAAGCACATTCTTCATTCAAATAAGACAACAAAATGCCTTCCCCGCAGGAGATGCCTAACCTTTAAAACATATCTTTTTAGAACTTGGATGTATGGAAGGAAATGCTTGGGGGGACGTGACTGTAAAACCAGTTAATGTTATTTTTGGTCTCTAACCAATGTGCACAGGCTTTGGGTCACCCACCTGGAGGGGAAAATGGCTCAGTCAAAATGTCAGGGCAATAACTTCTACAAGACCTTTTGGTTTCCTGCTCTGGGGACAATTAGGCAGCAAAGAGTAATGCATCTCGAGTCTTGGAAGAGACATCCCAGAATGGGAAGGAGCTCATCCTGGTGCTGGCTCACTGAAGCCAGCTGGATTCTCTGTGTCTGAACCCCTCAATCAACCGATCCTGGTGCCTGTAACCCACCAGTATAGATTCATCCCTTGAAGCTTCTGTAACACTCTTCAATGGCACTTTGCCAAAGGGTGCCTATGCGTGAGCTTGCTGACAGGTGAATAGGAGTGTGTAATCAGCATCAGATTTGAGGATGTAAACGGAGATGTTCTAGGATTTAATTGAGCCAAGGAGTCAACAAGCCTCTTTCTTGTGGCAAGGGTGAAGCTATACAAGAATAAGTCTGGCACCACAGACCTGGTCAGGACTCATCAGCCACCATGGCTGATATTCAGCTGATATGTACTGAGGCACTGAAGCCTGGAGCTAAAATACTGAAATAGCTCCTACCTTGAAGATCAAAGCTGTAATGGGAGACTCCCAGGCATATTGACAGGTGTGGGAGGGCCCTGCCTACTTTCTGAGGTCTAACTCCCACCCTCCCACAACTCCCTTACATCCATCAACCAAAGGGAATGGACCTAACTGGTCAACATACACCTTAAAGGTGAACTGTTTTTTGAAAGCCAGATCAAGGCCCATGGGAATGGAACCTAGGTGGTAAGTCACCAAAAAATGCAAAAGTAGCACAGAGGGAGGTCAAGGTGGGAGGGTGCCAGAGAAAAGATCTTCAGCTTCTTTACATACAGAAGAGCTACCCTACATTCTGAAGAAGAAAAAGGTAGCACAAAGCTTCTATGAAAGATGTGAGTCTCTTAACTCACCCAGTGAGTCTCCCCTGAGACCAAAATGCCCAAAGTATTCAGGGTAAAATGTCTGAGTGAGAGGTGGAAACAAAAGGCCTGAGTACCTAAAGAGTATCCCTCATATATAAAGAGCTCCTACAAATCAATAAAAAGGATGCTATCCTCATAGACCAGTGGTTCTCAACCTGTGGGTCGTGACCCACAAGAACTGTTTTAAAGGGCCGCAGCATTAGGAAGGCTGAGAACCACTGCCATAGACCATCTGCTTGGGTAAAAAACTTTAATAGGCACCTCACAAAGAGAATGTTCAAACTGCCAATAAGTATACAGCTCAACCTCATTACTGATCAGGGAAAGGTGAATTAAAACCACCAACATCAAAGGAAAGAAGCCAGTTACTGAACACTGCATACTGTAGGACTTGTTTATATAAAGTTAGAAAGGCTGATAGAACTCAGGATAGTGCCTATGCTTGCTGAGGGTTTGGGGCTAGTGACTGGAAGGGCACTGCGGGGCCTCTGAAGTGCTTTAGGGGCTTCTTGACCTGTGAGTGAGTTTTGTGGATGTCTGATTATTTGCGAGTGGAGCTCATTGAGCTAACAACTTATGAGGGCACCTTTTTCTGTGTCTATTAAATCTCAGTAATACTTGCAAGAAGATAATTCTATATTCATTCCCTCCATTTTAACATATCAGAGGGCATCTTCACTGAAAAATATTTACCCAACTCATTTCCACCCCTTTTCTTCACACTGAAAGGACAACGGTGTCTGCTGACAGATGCTATTCCTAGAAGAATGTGTTTAGTGTGCAGAGTCTCTGGGTGGGCAGGACACAGGGCTCGCTCTGCAAATTGTGCGGCTCCTTTGAAGTTCATATGAAATAATTGTTCATCCGGCACTGACACGAGCACCTAAGCCCCTGTGCTAAGAGGAATGTCTCCTTACAGCGTCTCAGACCTAACAAGCTGTGAGGGTGAGTCCGTGGACCCTACTTTCCAGAAAAGGAAGCTGAGACTCACAGAGGGTGGGTGGCGTTCACAGGGTACGTCACCTGACAGACTGGGATGGGAGTCCTTGGATGTCTGGCGCCACATCCAGCATGTCTCTTTCAGATCACAACTGTCCATTAACATTGGACCAAAGTTCTGAAACTTGAAATCAATGGAAATTCTAATTAAGCACCATCTTTCATTATTGCACATCATTTCCCTTCCATCAGACTATTTCCTTTTAATTCATACAAATGTACATCCAGTTGCTGTCAAAGCAGTCTGCATCCAGGGTTTGGAGCCTGGTGCCCAGAGTTTTGGGTGTGGTTCATGGCAAAAGGCTGACTTGACCCATGTCTGGGCAGCCTTAGGGTACTGTGGCTTTTCCCTCTGGAGCAATTTAGTCTCCTAACCAATAGCTTGACACAGCCTTCAAAAAGAACTTACGGATGCCAAGTCCTGAACCAGCTACGAAGAGCTGCAGAAAGTTGGGGAAGGTTTTCTGACAGAGTGGTAGGGGGACAGATGCCCAGGGTCAGGTGTCAATTCTAACCCTAGAGTTTGGCAGGAGGGGGCAGCTCCAGGCTCCTCTATCCATATTCAAGTTGGTGAAGCTCGTCCTTTGCCCGTCCCACCTCCTCCAGTTATCCAGGAGCCCCTCCCCCTCCATCCTCAGGGAAAGGCCCAATCACCCTGATGTATGACCTTGGCTAAGACCCTGTCTTCCTGCCAGCCTCAACCTTCCCAACTTGAAAACAGACACCCTTTTAGCTTTCATATTTGAGAGTTTCTTCTTTAACTTCATTAAAAGCCAAACACCAAACCCCCTTGCCCTGCAGGTTTAGGATGGGGTCAAGGTTCAGGTCAAGGCTGGGATTTTCATATTTTTCAAGAGGAACCCTGAGCAAATCTCCAATGTTTATTAAAGTGGCCTAAACACAGCTGAGTGAGTCTCTTGAGAGTACTGGCTGGAAATTGTTTTTAAGCATTTCCCAGGAGATTCCAGTGTGTAGAGATGTGAGGATCACTGGCCTCCAGGTAAGGCAATTTCTGCTGGTCCAAGCTCCCCTAATTGGGGCCCATGTATAGCTACCTAATTGTGCCTCAGTTTTCTTATGAATACAGTAGAAATAGGGGCTTCATTTGGCCTCTGATTGGCAGGCAGAGACACGGTAGGTCCAGGAGCCACATGCCAGGGTGCTGGTTCCTGGGCCCCCACCAGGGAGAATTTAGGCTCTGAGCCTCCTGGATGAGGCAAGGTCAGGCCGGAGAAGGAAGGCAAGCCCAGCCCCACATCATAAATCACAGGCCAGGAAATGCAAGGCCAGCGCCCCTGCCTCCATATACACCACACATTAGATGCTTCACTGGTGTCCCACAAGTGAGCTTTGTGAAGTGGAGCTCAGGGAAGAGGGTGGGTAATTACCAGAAATAAAACCGCGGCCAGCTCACCCCAGGGTCCTCCAGCCCCACAAGTCTCCTCACACAGGGGCTGGAAACATGGCTCCTTTTTTTTTCTGGAGGGGGAACATTTGGCTCCGGGTTTGGGGACGCACAAAAGGCTCTCAAAAAGGAGACAGAAATCTATTACCCGCCTGGCCAGAAATAGTCCCAGGGGAGGCTGGGCTAAAGCCAAGGGCCGAGAAGCTGAAGCCGTCCCGGGGAGCTGGGGAAGGCTGGGAAGGCCTCTGCGAGGGGGGCAGGAGGGGGCAGCTCCAGGCTCCTCCGCAGGGCTGCAAGCACGAATGTCACAGCCTCGGGACAGTGAGTTTTACCCCAGGTTCCCCCTAAGCAAGCAAGGGGCCCTGTTGAGGAGCCACTTGGGGCATCTGGAAGCAGCAAATGGTGGATTGGTCAGTGCTCAGGTCATGTCCTGACAGAGGTATCAGGTCAGGGCTCAGGGGAGGCTGAAACCCAGGGTGGCTGTAGGGCTTCAGCCTTGTCTGGTTCATCTGCCCAGAGCGGAGACAGAGGCTCCAGACAGGCAACAGGAGCCCTGGCCAAACTTGCCCCCTGGTAGCTTTGCCCAACCCAGGGAAGAGCTAAGGGAAGGGCTGTGCACAGTGCCTAAGCCAGGGGCCACAGCCCAGTGGGGGTACCAGGAGAGAGGTGGGGGGAGCTGCCCTTGGGCACCAGCAAACGGGGCAGGGGCGTGTCAGGCAACAAGAGAGGCTGCAAGGACAACCACACCAATGCCATGAGGAGAAGCCACTACAGAGCACGCATTTGCTTGGCCTAATTAATGACAGCGGTCCCCATGTGGAGCACATGCACTTTGCCAGGCTATGTATTCAATGCCATCCCTGCATGGTAGACAGTTTAGCACGATGGTTGAGAACACAGATGAGTCTTCAGATCTAGCACTTCCTACTTGTGACCTTGAGTACATAATTTCACCCCTCTGTGCTTGAGTTTCCCCAGGTATAAAATATGAATAATGTCTGAGGATCAAATAAAATCACACATGTAAAGGACAGTGCCTGACGTAGCTGGATTATCTTTTAGGTTAGGGCTTCTCGACAGGGAGGCATGGGTCTGTATTATTCAGAGTAAAGCAGCTACTGTGACAAATACACCCTCACAATCCAGCAGCGTAATGAACAGTTTTATTCACATAATTCAGTGCTGGTGCTGCCGGTGAGCAGGCAGCTCTTCTCCACGCAGTGATTCAAGGACCCACACGCAGGACTCCGGAGTCCTCTGCATCTGGGAGGAATTTGAAAGAGATGGCGAAGAAGATACATCAGCATCTTGATCACACCGGCCTAGAAGTGACAGCCTCCCTCCCATTCTTTCTGTTGGTGGCCATTAGTCACCCTGGCATAAGTGCTGAGAGGCATAGTCCCTGCCCAGGTAGCCCCTGCCCAACTTAGTGCTATGGAAGAAGGGGCAAAACCATGGGGGCAGTTAGCCATGTCTGCCACCTACCACCTGAGGGTAAAGGCACTGAATCTCGGAGAGGTTGATGTGCCCCAGGCAGGGCAGCTTGTCAGTGGCAGGGCTGCCATCGGAGCCCAGAGCCGTCTGTCTCCGCTCTGGCTGCCTCTCCTCTGAGCACAGCTACGTCTGCCTGAGGCATTTTATCTCTTTCCGTCTGCGGTCAGTTCCTTCTGCTGATGGGAGGGAAAGAGTGAGAATCTGATGCTGAAATTGCACATAGCCCAAGCAGGTTCAAGGGCCTTAGTTGGTGCTGGAAATGGCTACCACTGGGACAGCAGGGTGGATGGGTGGAACTCAGGCAACGGGCGGTATGCAAGGCCTCACTGGGGTCCTGAAGGTGGCCTCAGTGCAACAACCTAGAAATGTCATGTAGGGGGAGAGGAAGCCTGTGCCCGCCAGGCTGACTCATATGTGGCTTTGGGGCATTCTCCTCCCCGAGCTCCCGGTGGGGAGGCTGTGGGCGGTGGGGTGTCCTGGTCTGAGATGAGTGGTCAGGCATACATCATTTATTTGGAAGGTGATCTTAGGAAATACCAGTGTGTGTGTGGTGGGGGGTGGGGGAAGCTGTGACATCTGTGAGCAGGTGGGGCTTAGTCTTGCCCAGAACCCAGGGGGACATTGTAGAATGTGCCTCAAAATCATCTCACCAGGTTTTTCACCCACTGGTTCTCCATATAAGCACCTGTCAGCGAGCACAGGGGGGACTGGGGGCCATAGCACCTGACCCTGGGCATCATCCTGGGGCTCAGAATTGTGGGGAGGGACTGGATGTTGGTGCCAAGGCTGCTGGCATATTTCCGGGGTTGGCTCAGGAGTGGGAGGTGCATGTTCAGACAGTGGAGGACCAGGCACCACCCCATGATATGGGAGGGAGGGAGGGAAGTGCATCTTCCTGAGGTGCAGATGAAGGCAGGGGAGGATGTCTGCAGAGCTCCAGCCACGCCCGGGGGCGCACCTCCCTGCAGAATGCAACCATTCTCACCCTCCCTTCTCTTCCTTGCACTTTCTGTGTCTGCAGCTGGACCACCTCACTCCCACCAGCCACTCAGTGAGAGATGGAGAAAGCTGAGAGCTCACAGCAGCTCACCATGGGCGCATCAAGGTGGTGGAGTCCCCCATGCCAGTGGGGCAGCCAGGGGCCAGAGCTGTTCTTCTGAAGTGAGCTGGACCCCCACCGCTGGTTCAACCCCAGGGAGAAGGCCTTTGAAATCACACTTTTGAGATCTTTCTTCTCCTACTTCCAACAATTCTGTGGAAGATTCTGCCAGCATGAATGCTCCATTAAATGCATTTAAAGGTAATGAAGTGTAATTTCCCTGCCAGCAATGCAAAGACAGTGGGGGTGGAGGGGAGAGGAAGGGAGATAGCAGCACCTTGCTGCCAAATTCTGGGACCCCTGATTTGTGGTCAAAGAGGAACGGAGAGTTTGGGGGAGTGGAAAAGGATGCTGGGCATAGGCCAATGACCTTGTCTTACTGGAGTAGCCTAAGGAGTGTAGGGTAGGTGTTCTGGAGACAAGAAGTCCAGGCTGACACCTGTAGCATTGGAGACCCTTACCCTGTCTACAGAGGGTTAAGAGGGGATGATTGCTCTGATTGGGGTTGGAGGTTCAACCTGGGGAGAGCCTGCTTGCACATGTTAAAAAGAGACTAAACTTTGCACCAGACATGACTGGGGACTCACAAGGCAACTGACTTTGACCAAGGATCTCACCTTTTGAACCTGTTCTCTATTCGTAAAATGGGAACTATGACCATTGTACCTACATTCTAGGGTGGTTAGGAGGATTAAATGGGGGAGGATAGAAAGGGCCTACGCATGGCAAACACTCGGTTACCATTGATTAAGGAAGACAGATGGTTGTGGTGTCCTAAAGCTAGCAGTAACTTATGAAATGCCTACTTTGTGTGGACACTGTCAAATGCTCTACAGGCCTTTGCTCACTTACTGGAGCAAGAAGCTGAGATCAGAGAAAACTGGAGACTGGACACTCTGAGCGGTTGGGAGGGTCCACACAGATAGTGAGCACAGAGCACTTGGGGACCCATGTGAGATGGGGCCCACTTGGGGCCCACTTGCACGGATGCTTGAAGTCTAGCAGTCAGTAATCATGGCTTATTGGGATGTCAAGTCACAGCCACATCCCACTTCTTGGGATGTCAAGTCACACCCTGCATGCCACCACTATGCAGCCTATGCAGCCGGCATCTCTGGCCGACATAACTAATCCATTGTAGAATGTTCCCCTTGGGAGTCTTTGTGTCTTTCTCAATGAGAGTTGCCAAATGAAGTTAAAATGACTTACCACTTTTCTACTCAAGGATGAAACCACAGACAGGGGGGCAGACGTGAGAAACAGAGTCCTTCCCTGGATGGTGGGGTGCTGCTCTCAGGACCCCAGCCCTAGCCCAAATGCCCCCTTCTCCCAGAACATATGTACCCCTGAAGGTTAGGATTGATTCAGGAAGGGAGCAGGGCTGAGTCTCCAAGTTCAAGATCCTCGGAGTGCATCTGAGCAAAGGCTGGGGCTGGTGGAGGCCACAGACAGCCCCTGGCTCATGAGTGACTCAGTTTCCCCTCTTGGTAAAAGCAGGACATGGAGCAAGCCAGCCAACCCTGCTGCATGGGTGTCTCTGGAAATATCTGCGGCAAGAATCACACACTTGAGTCTGGCCCCAGGGAACATCGCCCTGGGAAAAATCCAGGGTGCAGAGCAGAGGTTTGAAAAGTCTGACAAAAGCCCAGCTCCATCAGGGGTACCACATTATTTCTCAGAGCCTCTCCTGTGCTCTAGTTCCCTCCAAATGTGAATTGTTCGTTTCATGTTTTCCCTGGCTGCATTGCTCAATTAACCCCCCGGCAGGTGCCACCTCCTCCATGCCACCTTTACCATAAGGCAGCAGGACTTGGAAACTTCCACCCTCCCAGGATTGGCGCGCCTTCTGTTTTATGACACTGCCCTCCCCTGCCAGTTTCTTCCCCTCATTTCCACGTGTGTCTCTTGGTTTCTTTGCTTTCACTCATCTGAACTGTCTCAGCTCAGGGTTGTACAATTATGACTTCAAATCCTTCTGCGTTCTTTGTGGTGTGTGTGTGTGTGTATTGATACCTCCTCTGGTCACGAGTCAGCATGAGCATGTGCACAGGTTTTTGGAAAGAACAAAGGAATTGTGCAGATCAAAATACGTAAGCCATTACTGAGGTTGTTTTAGGTGGCAAGTCTTTTGCTGTGTCTGAAAGGCTCTTTTCAATGCCTCTGGCTTTCTGCTCTCCGTAGACGCGACTTGTTCATTACCTGCTCAGAATGACTTCTGCCTCTTTCTCACCTGGAATCAGATCCAGGGGCTGGGGAGCACGTACAGGCACAGCAGGAGCCCCTGAAGCCAGAGGGATGTAGAAAGGAGACTGCCCTGTGGCCAGGACAGATAGGGAGGTTAGAAGTCAAGGTCAAGGGACGGAGATGTTCGGCTGAGGACGCAGGGTGATATTGACAGTCAATCAGTTGCTAAGGCAAACCAGGCTGGGGTTGGAGAATGAGGAAAATACATCTCTGGCTGATGTCTGAAAGCAAAGTCCCCAGGGCCAAAGTGCTCCCCAGGGACCTCTCTATACAACCACTTCCCAATAGTGCCACTCGCGTGGTAGATAGGTGTGTCCCCTTGCGGTGTAACTCACGGGTGCATCTGTGTGTGTCTCATCTTGTGAGTGAGACTATAAGATTGGGGGAGGAGATACAGGGTCCTTGTCATGTTTTTAACGCCCCAGGTGCTCGGCACAGAGGACAGTAGAAGCAGCCATGACTGCAGTGACGCTGCTGTTGGTCGGCCTGGGTTTGGGCACCAGCTCTGCCACTTAATGGCCATGAGACTGGGGGTGATTAAAACCCTCTTCGCACTCCAGAGCTTAATAAGGTGCCCTGGAGAGGGCTGTATGTAAGTCACGGGGTTCCGGGCTGCACACAGTCCACGTCCGGGGTCTGTTTCTCTTTATCCGTCAGGGCCTGTCTACTGCTGGCTTTTCCTGAATGAATGATTTCGTTATTTGCAAATAAACAGAGTGCAAAGGCGTGGGAAATGTGTGCTCATTCTTCCTGCAGCTTCTGTTATGTTGGGGTGACAGGGAGATTCGGGGAGCAGGAAGTGAGCGGTGGTGGGGAGTGTAGCTGCACAAAGCAGAAATACCGTAACTTACTTATTCACGGGGTTGTTTGCCTTCTGCGTGTGTTTGCTGGGGCTGCCCTAACAAACCACCACAGTCCGCCGTGGGTGGGGAGGTAGCTAAACAGTGCACAAATGTTTCCTCGCAGTTCTGGGAGCTTAATTGGGATGATCAAGGGCTTGGCAAGGTGGGTTTCCTCCGAGGCCTCTCTCCTTGGCTGTCCCTCCGTGGGGCTGTCCCTGGGTGGGTTTCCTCCGAGGCCTCTCTCCTTGGCTGTCCCTCC
>CAUYPK010078424.1:0-13540 GCA_963574355.1 Loris lydekkerianus | reverse complement strand
CTAAAATTTCTTTGCTTAGCTTCTTTTTGGAGGATCTATCCAGCACTGCTAGGGGGGTGTTAAAATCTCCAACTACTATGGAACTGGAGGAAATCAAGCTGCTCATGTCTGTTAGAGTTTCTCTTAGAAATTGAGGTACATTCTGGTTGGGTGCATAAATATTAATAATTGAAATCTCATCATATTGAGTATTGCCTTTAACAAATACGAAGTGTCCATCCTTATCCTTTTTTATTTTGGTTGGTTTAAAGCCTATTGCATCTGCGAATAGGATTGTAATGCCTGCTTTTTTCTGCTTTTCATTTGCCTGGAGTATAGATGACCATCCCTTCACCTTGAGTCTATATTTGTCTTTTAATGTAAGATAAGATTCTTGTATGCAGTAGATATCTGGCTTGAGTTTTTGTATCCAGTCAGCTGACCTGTGCCTCTTTAGAGGACAATTTAAACCATTCACATTAATTGAGAATATTGATAAGCCTTTCGAGATTCCGGTGGACATTTTTAAGCCTTTTGCAACTGTGGAAGTTGGAATTTGATCAAAATTTTCTGGGTGGGTTTACTTTTGTAGTGGAGGATTATGATGTTCTTTATGGAGGACAGGTCTGAGAATATCCTGGAGAGCTGGTTTAGTTATGGTAAATTTCTTCAACATGTGAATGTCATTGAAATATTTAATTTATCCATCATAAATGAAGCTCAGTTTCTCTGGGTACAGGATTCTGGGTTGAAAGTTATTTTGTTTTAGGAGATTGAAAGTCGATGACCTTCCTCTTCTACCTTGAAAGATTTCAGCACAGGGATCTTCAGTTATTCTTATATTCTTGCCCTTGTAGGTAATGCTTTTCTTTCTTCTGGCTGCTTTCAGAATTTTCTCCTTCATATTAACTTTAGTGAAATTGATTATAATGTGTGTGTCTGGGGGATGTCTTATTTGGGTTGAATCGTACTGGAGTTCTGAAACTGTCTGCTATCTGAATTTCAGAATCTCTTGGCATGTCTAGAATGTTCTCTTTCATAATATCATGGAGAAGAGACTCTGTGCCTTGTGAAGCCACTTCATCGCTTTCAGGGATCCCTATAAGACGAATGTTGGTTTTCTTCGAATTATCCCAGAGCTCTCTGAGGGAGTGATCTATTTTTGCCCTCCATTTCTTTTCCTCTTTGAGAGTTTGGGAGCATTCAAAAGCTTTGTCTTCAGTGTCAGAAATCCTGTCTTCTGCTTGCTCCATTCTGTCACTGAGGAATTCTACTGTGTTTGTCAGATCTTTGAGGGCTGCAACTTCTTGCCTCAATGTGTCAAAATCTTTGGTCATTTGGTCTTTGAATTCGTTGAATTCTTGAGATATCTTTTGGTTTACTGCTTGGAATTCTAGTTCAATCTTATTTGCTATCCAGATTCTGAATTCGATTTCTGACATGTCAACTATTTGTTTATGCATGGGATCTTGTGCTGTGTCTGCCCCATTGATCCCTGGGGAGTTGATCTACTTTGATTATTTATATTACCAGAGTTTATCTATTGATTTTGCCTCATGATTGTTTTTTCACCACCTCTAGCTGTCCTCAGAGTTGGGGAGATGCCTCTCCATGATTAGACCCCAGCAGGATCACTCTATTGTTGCTGTATCTTTGTAGGGAGTGATCCTGTTTAGCTCCTCTGTTGCTGCCCCAGCCAGGGAGTTCTGGTTGTGGGAGCAGCTCTGGAGTGTGATGCACCGTATCCAGCAACAGGGTTGTGGTGGTGGGGTGCACATGGTTCTGGAAGTGCCTGCTACCCAGTGACTTTGGCTTAGAGAGCCCAAGACTCCAGCAGTCTCTGGCCAGGAAGGGCTCTGCACAGAGGCAGGAGGGCTCCAGAGGGCACGTAGCTACCAGAGTCCCTGACCAGATGAGCAGGCCGGTGTGGAGTCAGAGAGGGTACAGAAGGGAGGACACGTAATTGAGACGCTCCCAGAGTTCCTGGTCAGGATGAGCAGAGGCCCAGCAGGTGCAGCTCTTACCAGGGTCTTGTCAGGGGGAAGATTGCTGATCGTGGCGCAGCTCTGACAGAGGTCCGGATGCTGACCACTGATTGTGCACAGCTTACGGAGGTCTGGCCACTGATAGCTGATGGAGCTCAGCTCTTACAGAGGTCCGGGAGCTGATGGCTGATCGTGCGCAGCACTTACAGAGGTCTAGGCACCCATTGCTGATTGTGCACAGCTCTTACAGAGGTCTGAAAAGGTCAAGGTCAAAATCCTAAGAAGCAGCACAAGTTTCTGCTTGAGGCACTCTCATGCCAAACTGTAGTATGATCCCTTTGTTGCAGCCCCTATGGCCCTGGCCTCAATCGCAGCAGGAAGGAATCAGGCATGATGCAGTTCAGCTTGCAGGAGGTGGGCTAACCTTGATAGCAGGGTAGCCTTGAAACTCTTAATACTTTTCGCAAAAGGACCCTGCATTTTCATTTTGCACTGGGTGCTGAACATTATGTAGCTAGACCATTTCCTAACACAAGAAAACATCCTGCCCAAGTTAAGCCCTAGCCCACAAGCAGACTAAGATTTCTCATTCTCATGGGAAACAGCTGAGCCCGAGGCCTGCCTGTGTAGCCAAGTAGGCCCATTACCCAGTCTAAGACCCTCTGGGGTCACACAAAAGTAGGCAGAGATGTTAAAAAGCTGCTTTTGTATATCTCAGGCTGGGCTCCTTGTTGTTTCTCTCCCAGAGCAGAAAGGAAGCAGTCAAAGGGTTTATGATTCTCCAGCATAAAGAGCAACCCCCAAAGGCCTAGGTGGGTGGGATGCATGGGGCAGGGCATGGGGGATGGTCAGTGCACATGTGCACCGTGCAAACAGACCGCAGGCATTTAAAACTTGGTTTTACTTTTGATTTTTCATTTTATATTGAGGTAACCTACATGTATATTTACCATCTTTACCATTTTTAAGTGTAGACTTCATGTTACCTACATGTAATTTACCATCTACATGAAGTGTAGACTTCATGTAACCTACATGTAATTTACCATCTTTACCATTTTTAAATGTAGACTTCAGTGGTAATAAATACCCTTTCTTATCGTCTTCATCCCTCTGTGCTTCCCAGCCTCTAGTAACCACCATTCTACTATCTTCATAAGATCCACTTTTTTAAGCTTCCACCTGTTACTGAGAATGTGTGATAATTTGTCTTTCTGTGTCTGGCTTATTTCACTTAACATAATGGCCTCCAGTTCCGTCCATGTTGCTGTAAAAGACAGGATTTTATTCCTTTGGCAGCTGAATAATATTCCATTATGTCCATATATCACATTTCTTCATTCCTTTATCCACTGATGGACATCTGAGTTGATTTCCTTCTTACCTATTGTGAATAGTGCTGCAATAAACATGGGAGTGCAGATGTCTCTTTGATCTATTGATTTTTTTTCTTTTGGATTGATACCCAGCAGTAGCATTGCTGGATCATGTGGTCATTCTATTTTCAGTGTTTTGAGAAACCTCCATACTCTTCTCCACAGCATTTGTAAAAATTTACATTCCTTCCCACAGTGTGGGAGGGTTCCCCTTTCTCTACATCCCTCTCAGCATCTGGTGTTGCCTGTCTTTTTGATACAAGCTCTTTTAGCTGGGGTGAGATGATACTGCAAAAGTGTTTTTCATTTGCATTTCTCTGAAGATTAATGACATTGAGCATTTTTTCATATATTTATTGGCCATTTGTATGTTTTCTTTTGAGAAATATCTGCTCAGATTTTTGGCACCTCCTCTTTTTAAAAATAGAGACAGAATCTCACTATATTGTCTGGGCTGGTCTTGAACTCCTGGGCTCAAGCAATCCTACAGCTTCACTGTCCCACAGTGATAGGATTGCTAGAGGGAGCTATTACACTGGTTCTGGGCAATTTAAAAAATCAGATTATTTGGTTTTTATAATTGAGCTTATATTAGAGTTCCTTATAAAATGTATACACATTTTAGGAGAAAAGCAATACTGTTCATGCCAGTGGCATGGTGACTTTTGAGTGAGGATCATACTACACATTGTTACTGTAATTCAATATAAGTTCAAAAGGTAACACACAGACAACATCGCTTAAAATGTGCATACGTGTTTTTGGCATCCCAGTATATTTTAACTATTAATCCCTTGGTGGACGAGTTTGCAAATACTGTCTCCTACTCTGGAGAGGTTGTCTCTTCACTTTGTTGTTTCCTGTGTATTTGAGAAGAAATCAAATAAAGAGAGACCCCCAGAGGCCTGGGTGGGTGGAACGCATGGAGGAGGGGTGGGAGGATTGGTCTATGCTCCTGTGAACACACGCAGACAGTCTCAGGTTTGTTTTTTCCCCCAGTTTGTTGGTTTGTTGTGGATTGACTAGAGACATCTTAACAACTGAATTCTGGCTTCCCAAAGAGTGTTCTCACAAGTGGATTTAGCCTCCCAAGACACCTTGTGGGTGAGGTGGAGAGAGCAGAATGGCTAAGTTTAAGGGTGTGAGGCTGAGTGGAGTTGTATCTGCAAATTCTTGTATTTTTTCTAGCCTATGAAGCCCCTTGAGCAAGGTCTATCTTGCATCCTCTCCTATACCAGCACCAAGCCTGCAGTCACCCCCACTGAGAGCCTTTGCTGTAAAGCTTCCCCCCTGAAGAAGGGAGCCAGCTTCTCCTTCTGCGAGGAGCCTCTCCCAGCCTGGCCCTGTTCCTAGTTAAACCGTTCTTGGTTTCTGAATCTCCACTCCATCAGCTTCCATGTGGGAAGCTTCTCTGACACCTCTGCCTCCCTGGTCCCCCTATTACAAGCTCTCTCCTTGTGTGCGGTGCTGATTCATACTAATCGAAACAAACAATTGTGGTACCCTTGTGCTTTTGCTGTATCTTGTACAATTATTTGGTTAACATCTGTCCATCGAATGGACTGTAAGCTTGTCAAGGGCAGGGACTGTCTTTGTTTTCATCATGGTTAGATCCGGGATGCAATGTGTCTAACCTGGTGCCTGACACCAGTGATCAATCAGTCAAAATCTGCTGAACTAATACATGCATGAAGATATGGCCTCCTCCCCAAGCTGCTGCTTTCCAGGGGAGGGGACAGGTAAGTAAACAAGCGAAAACGCAAACTCTCGTGATGAAGTAATTGCAGCTTGGGAGCACACAGAGTACTGAGGACAGCCTTGTGCGGGTCGGGGCTCTCCTGCAGCCCGGTGATGTTCCAGTTCCTGCCAGGAGATCCAAGGGATGTTTAGGGACTAAGTGAGCAAGGGGTGAGGAGGGAGCAAGGGCGAGTGGGGGCCTTCAGGAGGGAGCAAAGCCTGGGAGGTAAGACAGTACAGTCCTCAAAGTTCTTCTCTAGTTCCTTTGCCTTCCTCCTCCCTGTTCCAGTTTGTCCTGGGCTAAGGCCTTGCTTCAGGAAGGAGTAGAGGCAGGGAGGGAGCCTCTGGTGGGTCACGTGTAGGGTGACCAGCCATCCTAGTCTGCCTGGAGATGTCTTTGTCTTTAGCAGTGAAAATCCCACATCCTGGAAACTCCTTGGTCCCTGTTGGTCACCTGCTGAACCGGTTTGTTCATGGTTATCAGGTCACCTGGAAGGAGCGTTAGAGCATCTGACTGTCTTGGAATGACCCCTGCACGAGGGCCAGGACACCTGGGTTTGAGTCCCAGTTCTGTTCCTCACTGGCCTAGTAATTCTGGGGAAGTTATGTCTCTAGCCTCCTTGTATTAACCATACTTTATTTTATGTACTCGTGATATTCTGGCATTTGGGCCTTGGTCCTAGAGAGACTGCCCCTCCTGGAGCTAGCTAATTCCTGGAGATAGCAAATGACTTTTCACTGCAAATCAGCCAGTCCAGAGCCCACACGCCCTGCCGTGTCCTTTATCAAACTGTCACACACCAAGTCAATATTCTCCCTACCCTAATCCACCTCAGGGCCAGGTACTGGACAACTGAGGACCACTCTATAGGCCAGGGCCTGCTGAAATGATTCAATTACCCTATCCTAAACTTACTCAGCACACCCACCCTGCCTCAACTGTTCCTTCCTGCAAAAACCCTAGTGAAAGCTCTGGACTGTGTTCTCCTCTCCCCTGTGACTGGCTCCTGACAGGCGCTGGCCCTTCCCTTGCCGCCCTACACCGCATGCGTGCCTCCTGCTTCTGGGGATCCGTGAGTATAAGTTTCTTCCATCATAACAGTCATTTCCATGCCTCACCAGGCCTGGATAAAATGACCGCGTTTTAACAGACTCTTCCTTTCCCTTAACAGACCTCCCTGCCTCGCCTGGTTGTTGCAACGGCCTAATAAGATAATGTCTGTAAAAGTTTTTTGTAAACTTTGAAGTTGGAGGTATTTTTATTATCATTCCTTTCTAGATATTTAGGTCTGGAAATCCTGGAGATCCCCAGAGGGGCCCATGGAGAATGCAGGCGGCTGCCGTGGGTCACTGCCGAGGCTTCTCTCTGCTGTGAGTGGCTGGCCAGCCAGGCAGCAGCAGCCAAGGCCCATTTGGACAGCAGCCCCCTGGCCTCCTGTCTGGCTGTCTCCCCTCCAGCTCGCACCTCCTTTTCCTTTCACAGGGGGAACAAACACATTTGGAGTTTAGAGGAATGAAACCACTCCATAAAATGCTTGTCTGAGGGAGGAAGATTTCCCATTCCTCTTGACAGCACGCATGCCACTGAGCACAGCTTCCCAATTCGTTCCTCCAAGAAAAACACACAGGAGCTGTCAGAGCCAAGAGGCCAGCTCTCGGGGCGGGACTGTCCTCGTAAAGGCAGGAACCTCGCACCCTCTCCTCTAAATCTCTTCCTGGAAATTGTCCTTCTCTTCCAGCCCAGGGCTGTTTACTCTGGTTTACCTCCCAGCTGGGTGGTTCACATCCTCACAGCCAACACAGCGGCCGCGTGTGACCCGTGACTGTGTCTCAGGCACTGAGGCTGTGGAATAAAACCTGGAGCAGCAGAGGCAGCCATGTGGTTCTGTGGCTTTGGCGTACTGAGTGGGTGTGACGGTAGCTCTTAGGGCCTTGGGGTAGTGCTGCCAGAGAAAACACAGGGTGCCCGAAGAGTGCATAGGACCGTTCCACTTACACGAAAAAAGTGTATTTGTTGTTTATCTGAAACGAACATTTAACTGGGCATCCTGCTTTTTTATTTGCTAAATCTGGCAACCCTCACTTGGAAGCCCATTTCTCAGTTTCTTTTTTTCTTGCTTCCTGAATGGAATAGGCACTCGTCCCTCATTTCCTGCAGAGATTCCAGAGATCTTCTGGGAGAGATTTCTGGGTTCCTGTGCTCAGCCGCATGGGTCAGTGGGTTCCAGGCATCCTCTGGTGGGCTCCACAGTATCCAGTGCCACCATCTAGAGCTAATTAGGTCTATACTAACAAGCAAATGAGAGAGCAAAATGTGGGACTGGAGGGAGATGCAACTGGTCAGTTTTGCAAGGTTTTGAAGAGAATATTTATAGACACAAAAAACATGATGTGGCTCCAAGGGAGTACATGTCCAAGGGCCTTTGGCTGGGCAGTGCCTGCGGCTGTGTGCTGCAGGGGAGGGTTAGACTCGACCCTGCTGTGATAGATCCTTGGCAGTGGGGCCTTGGCTTGCAGCCATATGGAGCCTCGTGCATCTATTTGTATCCATGAATTTGCAAGAGCCCTGGGAGAAGAGGTGCTGGGGTTATAACCTCTGGTCCTAGACTTTCAAAATCAGCCTTATGTGGTGAATTAGGTGGGCCAGGCTGAACCCAGACAGCAGAAAAGTCAATGGGACAGTCCAACAGGAAATACTCACAAAAGAGGTGGGAAGAAGCAGGGCTTAGGAAGGAGAGTCCCCTCAGAGACACAATGTGCTGCTGATTTGGGAACACTGGGCCATGGCCCAGTCGGGGCATCTTAGGGCTGGAGGAGAAAGGCTGTGCCATTCATTAAGAGTGTATACTTAGGGCCCAAGTGGTCTTTCTATTAGGCAGCCTCATTGTGGGATATCTTCCCTCATCCCTTGAGGAGCACCAAGAATGGGGGAATAAATGAGCATAATCTGTACAAGCAGCTGTGGGAGATCAAGCTGAGTGCTGGGATCTGCTGGAGAGGTGGCTCAGTCAGTCCTTCTCTGCCTGCAGATTGGCCAAGACCTTGGCACCCTCAGCCATTCCTGCAGGTTGAAACCAGCTGAGATGGAGAACAGGGGGCCAGCACTCAGTGGTCAGTCAACTCCCTTAAATCTGAGTTCCTTCTCTTCCAGCAGATGGCAGCAGGAGAGCAAAGAGAAGGACTGAGTTGGGAAGGAGGGGCACAGATAGGGGGTGTATGGGTGCCTGCACCATTTTTATGAACATTTGGGAGGACAACCTGGGCAAATGACTGAACTCCAATTTGGCAGGTGGAGGCTCCCGTGAGATGAGATCTTACTTTGCAGTCAAGAGTTTGTGAGTTCAAGACTTTTGGGAGATGCATATGTGGAAGGAACTTGTCCATTTGGATACAAATTGACACCAGATTGGACTTATTTTGATTCAGCTTCTTTCAACACCAGCTTAAACTTCTTCCAAATGGAAAATCTCACTCCATTTTGTTCTTTATCATCTCTCTCTTTTTCTTTTTTTCTTTTCTTTTTTTTTTTTTGAGATAGAGTCTTACTCTGTGACCCTGGAGGGAATGTTATAGAGTCATAGCTCACAGCAACCTCAAAACTGAGCTGAACTGGGATTTAGCTGTTAATGTTTCCAATTTTAAGTGATCCTCTTGCCTCAGTCTCAGTAGGTGGGACTATAGGCTCCTGCCACCACACCTGGCTAATTTTTTTATTTTAAGTAGAGACAGTGTCTCACTCTTGCTCAGGCTGGTCTCAAACTCCTGAGCTCAAGTGATTCTCCCACTGTGGCCTCCCAGACTGCTAGGATTGTAGGCATGAGCCACCACACCTGGCCTGTTCTTATTTTTCATAACTGTTCAATTTATGAAGAAATAGAGAAGAGGCATGATGTCTCTTACTTAAAAGTAAGGTGTTACTTTTAAAAGGCATTCCTTCCTCTAAATGGAATAGCCCTACCCCAGATTTGGGGAGTGGAGTGCAGCTGGATTCAGCCCATTACCTACTCACATGTGTGCCCCAGCACAACCTCGTATTTTTAAAAAGAATGTTCTAGAACATGGATGCCATTGTCCTATTATGACATTGTTATAGGAACAGAATTGGTGAACAGTTGCTGTGTACCAGGCACAAATCTTAAGCACTTTACATGTCTCATTTGATGCCCACAACAGCTCTTTACAGGGAAGTAAACATAAGAACTTGCAAGGTTAGCATGGTAATGGTGGAGCTGAGTGTGTTCTCTTAACCACCTGCCATCCTGAAAGCCAGGAAAAGATTCACTGCAGCAGAGCAGGGCAAATGCATCAAGTGAAGGCCAAGAGTGAAAGATTGTTAGGAAAATTCAGACAAGGCAAGGAGAAAATAAGGGAAGGAAACTAAAGTAGAGCCCTAAGTGATACTGGCTAAAAAAAAACCAAAAACAAAAAAAAACCTTACTGTGAAGTCTTATGTACCCCAGATAAGCCACTTGCTTAGTTAGTTCTGAGCTTTTTTTGTAGTCCACAGAAAGAGCAAAATCACAACCATTTTCAAGATTGCCAGTGTCTGTAAGATATAAAGTTTAAGGATCTTGTGAGAAGCATAATTATTTGTGGAATGAAGATAAAAAAGAATTGCCTTCAGTTACTCTTTAAGAGTTACTCGTCCAAGGTCTCACTGCTGCTCTGCCAGAATGTAAACCCCAACCACATGGCTCCAGAGCCCACATTCTCAGACGTGGCCTCCCACTCTGCTCCGGGCTGGAGCTATTGCCCTTGATAACTACTTGTTGAATGGATTAGTGATTGACAGGGAATCAGAATAGGAGATCCAAAGTTTTCTGGGGGGAGTGGCACTACAGCTGGGCACAGTGACATTTATTCTTATGCATTAGTTGTTTATAAATTACATGTCAGGGACCACCTAACCTTATTACACCCTCCAACTCCAAGGCAAACTGACTTTGAAACGCATTCACTCAGAGAAGCAGCACAAATGGCTATTGTGTGTCACCCTTTTCTTCCGTAGAACTTGAGAACTTGCTTGCAATCAACCCGATACAGAACTTGCTTGCAATCAACCCGATACAAATGGAATTTCTCACTTACTCACAGGAGTTCCACAGAGATTCCATCAGTCCCTTTCATTCTCTCTTGTTCTCTCTCCAAGATTTAGATGAACAGCAGGCTTGAAGTCAGATCTGGGGCCGCTTCTCACGGTGCAGGAAGGGATATTATTACAAATATAACATTGCTTATAAAATTCTTACAGTAATCGGAAAGAAATTGGAAACATTAACAGCTAAATCCCAGTTCAGCTCACACTTCATTAAATAAAAAATCCTTCAAACATGATAATCAGTGAAAGAAGACCTTACTCAGCATAGTTGAGCAGAACCAGACTGAAGGCCAGTGGGAAGGAGGCAGATGGCCTCAAATCCATAAAAGTCCCCAAAGCTCCATAATCGGGCTTGTATTTTCACCAAATGGTATCTGAAATCCCTGTAGCACCTCTTAAACTGAACACTTTAAACTAACACACATCAGAGTGTGCCGCCATCTCCCAGCATTTTTGTTTCTTTCACACACATTCCACCCTTTGGGGCTCCCAACAACTCTGGAAGTCAGGATGGCAGATATAATTATCCCTGTTTTATAGCTACAAACACAGACTTAGATTTAAAAAACTTGCCAGAGGTTATAAGTGAGTGGGGACCTTCTTGAGAAAACTTGAACTTTGGTCTTCTGAGCTCTTGTATTCTGACTTCTCACTTCTTCTTTTTTTTCTTTTTTGACACAAAATCTCACTTTGTTGCTCTTGGTAGATTGCTCTGGTGTCAGCCTTACTCAGAAATCTCAAACTCCTGGGTTCAAGCAACATTCCTGCCTCCTCTCCTGAGTAGCTGAGACTGCAGGTGCCTGCCACAACACCTATTTTTAGTGGAGATGGGGTCTCCCTCTTGCTCAGGCAGGTCGGGAATTCCTGAGTGCAATCAAACCACCTGCTTTGACCTCCCAGAGTGCTAGGATTACAGGCGTGAGCCACTGAGCCCCACCGGACCTCTCACTTT
Organism: Loris lydekkerianus; assembly: GCA_963574355.1. NCBI lineage: Eukaryota > Metazoa > Chordata > Mammalia > Primates > Lorisidae > Loris > Loris lydekkerianus. The sequence goes on along the minus strand of CAUYPK010078424.1, from coordinate 2,413 downwards.
TGATCTCCACTGAAGATGTACCCTCCAGCCTGCACTCCTACCCCATGGAAAGTTGGAGGACAGTGAAGACAAAAGGGATGCCATGTGCCAACTGAGCCCAGCTCCACAGCTCCCACTGTGCTGTCCCTGCCAGTGAGGATGAGGAAAGTTAAGATCCCACACGCCAAGCCCGTGCCCGATACTGCAGGAAGCGCCCTTCCTTGAGCCCATGAATGAAGCGTCCCAGGCCAGGTTTTTCAGCTCTTTCTCCCTCCTGCTGTCAAGGAGACCCGTAGGCACAGGGGATTAAGAGGCAGAGGCTGCAACCTAGAGGCAAATTCAGTTCTGCCTCTTGCTGACTCTGCTTGCTCTAGAAACTTCCCTAACTCTCCTGGGGTAGCTGTGAGGATCAAAAGGGGACCAAATGTGCAAATGGCTCCCAGCACTCTTCCTAGCATGAAAAGTTTTAGCGATCCTTCCTCTTTCATTCATGTGGCAATTTTCTTTAAATCCTCCCTATGTGCCAAGGTAGTGGCAAATGTGGCAGTGGGCAAACATGACAATCTCTGCCCTTAAGAAGCTTACATTCTGGGGTAGAAATAAATTATTTAAAATAAGACAAATTTTAAAATAACTACATCTATAGTGTGTAATAAATACAAGAAAAATTAGGTGATGTGATAGAGAATGGTGGATCGTAGAAGACCTCTCTCTGAAGAGGTGACATTTAAACTGGATTCTGGAGGATGAGAGAGTCCAGCTCTGTAGTGAGACTGGACGAGAGCTTGCCAGCCTTAGAGAGCTTCAAGTGCTTGGCCTGGGGTGGGAGGATCTTAGACTCTGTAGGAGCTGTCAGAAGGTCAGCGTGGCTGGAGGGCAGTAATGAGGTCAAAGTGTCAGGAGAAGAGGTTGGAGCCAAAAGCAGCTGGCAGATGGTGCTGAGCCTGAGAGGCCCAGGATGGTAAGGCATATCCGTAGCCTGGAGGGAGGGAGGGATCCCCCACACCAATGTCCCTGAAAAGAGTGGGCCAGAGGAGGGGTGTGGAGTGCCAGGACCTGAGATAGGGTGTGTGTGTGTGTGTGTGTGTGTGTGTGTGTGTGTGTGAGAGAGAGAGAGAGAGAGAAAGAGAGAGAGAGAGAGACACCAAAATAAAAAAGTTCTCTCAAAATACAAAAACAAAAGCTACCTGAACTGCAGGAAAAAATGGATAAGCCAACAACTGTAGTTAGTGCTTTTAACATATCCCTCTCAGAAACTGATTTAAAAAAAAAAAAAAAAAAAAAACAGAAAAACAGATAAAAATTGTAAAATGTACAGAGATATAGAAGAAAATACAATAAATGGGTAAATACATATGTTTAAATGTATATTTTTAAATGTATATATTGTTTTCAAGTGCACATGGAACATTTATAAAACTGCCTGTGCGCTAAGTCGTTAAGGAAGCCTCAATAAAGCAAACTAATCAAGGTCATTTAGACTATGTAAGAAATTAGAAATAATAATACGAAATTAGAAATAAGTAACAAAAGGATTTCACTTTTTTTACAGTTATTTTTTATTTATTTATTTTTTATTGTTAAATCATAGCTGTGTATGTTTGTGCAATCAAGGGGTACAATGTGCTGGTTTCATATACAATCTGAAATATTCTCATCAAACTGTTCAACGTAGCCTTCATGGCATTTTCTTAGTTATTGTATGTAGACATTTGTATTTTGCCTTTAGTAAGTTTCACCTGTACTCATTCTGAGATGCACCATAGGTGTGGCCCCACCTACTACCCTCCCTCCACCCTAACCTGCCCCCTCCCTTCCCCTTCCTTGACCCTTTCCCCATAGTCTTGTGCTATAGTTGGGTTATAGCCTTCATGTGAAAGCTATAATTTAGCTTCATAGTAGGGCTGAGTACATTGGATACTTTTTCTTCCATTCTTGGGATACTTTACTAAGAAGAATATGTTCCAGCTCCATCCATGTAAACAAGAAAGAGGTAAAGTCTCCATCTTTCTTTAAGGCTGCATAATATTCCATGGTATACATGTACCACTATTTACTAATCCATTCATGGGTCGATGGGCACTTAGGCTTCTTCCATGACTTAGCAATTATGAATTGGGCTGCAATAAACATTCTGGTACAGATGTCTTTTTTATATTGTGATTTTTGGTCTTCTGGGTATATACCTAGTAAAGGAATTATAAGATCAAATGGCAGGTCTATCTTTATATCTCTAAGTATTCTCCAAACATACCTTCCAAAAGGAACGTGTTAGTGTGCATTCCCACCAGCAGTGTAGAAGTGTGCTGTTTTCACCACATCCATGTCAACATCTTTGGTTTTGGGATTTTGTTATGTGGGCTAATCTTACTGAAGTTAGGTGATATCTCAAAGTAGTTTTGATTTGCATTTCTCTGATGATTAAGGATGATGA
>CAUYPK010078422.1:0-50376 GCA_963574355.1 Loris lydekkerianus | reverse complement strand
TGCTCTACCCAGGACAACAGCCCAAGGCTCCAGTGTGCCAAAACCGTCTCACTCTTCCACTAAGGATTAAGGCTGTAAGGCAGCTCAGTCCCCACCTTTAGGCTGCTCAGTCACTAGGTTACTTTGTCCTGCCCGATCCTTTCTCTGGGACTCTGAGGGCAGAGCTTGTCGGGGCTGTTTTTTCACTATGGCTTTCTGCGCCCAGCTCAGTGGCTCAGTCTGGGGCTCCAGACAATGCCCAATGTTCTCCACACTCCTGCTCAAGCTCTCTTCAAGGCAGTTCAACTGAGTGCCAAGTCCAAGAACACCAAAACAGTTCACAGGTAAGACCTTTCCGGTTACCGTCTCACTGCTGCTTGTACTTACGGTTGCTGGCGTGATTAGGTCGATTGAACACACGCAACCTCTTGCCAGTTTTCCACTGTTTTTGCCATCCTCTTGGGGTCCAGAAGTCCATTGCTGGCTCCCTGTATCCTCAAAGGGATGATTATAGGCAGATCCCACCTGCCAGAGATGCCTGAAGTCTTGTCTCCCCTGACTCGCCATGCCCACTTGCAGGGAAGCTGTTACTCGGCCGCCATCTTTAATCCTATCTGTTCATTCTTTACAAGGTTTTTGTTTCTAGTCCTTATCTTAAACATTGTTATTGTTATTAAATTTTAAGCCTTTTCAATTTTGTGAAGGCAAAAAATGGAAACCTAATAAACACATGTATATGTAAAAAAAAAAAAAAAAAAGACAATTAATAGTTGAGAGAACTGACATTTAAACTCATGTACATATGACTCCAGAGCCTATGCCATTTCTACCTTAGCAGTAGGAAGTATGAAACAATATTTAATTCAGGAACTAAATTTGTAAAAATTAACTTAAGTTATTTTTGCTATGTTTGTTTTCCTATAATCTATTATGTGCCCCAGTTGTATGTGAGATTTGTATAAATAAATGAAAGGTTAGGTGAAAGCTAATGATAATGAGCCTGTTAACTACTTACTAAAGTGCTTTAACTCTTTTCTAAAAAATTTAGTCCTTGTTTTGTTCTTTTTCTGTTTACACTTGAAAATGTAAAATAATAAACCCACACATCAAGGATAGGTTAGGACATGAATAAGAAATTCCTGGAGCCCTCTCACTTCAGATCTTTAGGAGTAATCTAACTACAATAAAACAATTTATAGTTACCAAGATGACCTGTAATGGTTATCCCAATGTGCTACCTAATTTTTTTAAATTATTAGCTTGGCTTCCCATAACATGTGCAAGTGTGTCTCACTTTATAAATAATTGTGGATTCTAAAATATTGAAATTTACCTTTTTGACTTTCCTTACCATTTCAGATGTATTTCACAGGAAAATATTTGCTATTTACAGCATAGCTCTTTTTTGCTAGCTTCTTAAATTCAGCAGATATAGTTATAATTAGTAACTTGCCTGGTACTGATATATTTTAAATTATCAAATGCCAATATTTTACCAAGAGTACTTGCTAGAATACCACATGTTTGTCTCTATCCTTTATACATGCCAACATAAACCAGCAAGTGTATCATCACATGGTGTAGAACAGTGTTAACTTTCAGACAAACTACTCTTCTAATTGATTATTATATATATTATACTTAGATATTTAATGAACATTGAATCAAAGGGAGTAGTGGAAACATTGGACCAGAAATAGGAAAACGTTAATTGCAATCCAGTTCTAAATATTTACTAGGTAAATGACTTTTGGCAAGTTACTTAACATCATTGAGACTGTTTCCTTAACCCACAAGGTAGTTGAAAATAAGATAAAGTATGAAAGTACTTTGAAAATTATTAAGCACTATATTTACTTGAAACCACTTGGTGGTGATCAGCCAACATTATGAAAGAAATTTACAATCATGTTATAGTACTTTAAGAAGACTTTAAAAGAGCTTTTTAAGAAAAAAAAACCCATGTCACAGTAATGAAAACTACTGCAAGTAGGATTGATATAAGCAGTGACAATAGTCCATAGAATCCCTGGTAATGCTCATTAATGAATCCTAAAAATGTCAAAAGAATCAGAGACCTAATTTACTTATTTTGTATATTTAAATTTTAATGTGTAGGTTTACTTAGTAGAGTTTACGTTTAGTTTTACAAATGACTTAATATTGCTATTTGAAGAAAGATACGATTATCATTCAAAAGATAAATTGATTTGATAGGCAAAATTTTGCCTATCAAGGATCATGATTTTCTAGTACCGTATATAACTCAAGTATAAGCCGAGTTTTTTCCGGCACGATATTTGTGCCGAGTTTGGGTTTTTCGGCACAAATTTTGTGCTGGAAAAACTCGGCTTATACTCGAGTATATAGGTATGTTTTATCATAATTTCCCAGCAATAAACACTTATTTTCTTTTCCCAAACTTGACTATTCCCAAGTTTCATTTTTGTCTTAGAACGTAAGTGCAAAACTCCTTATCCATTCTCTGTCACTATTAAATTGCACAGTAGTGGACGTTGTTCTTTCTGGGTTCTGATGCGTACAGTCCTTACTAAGTAATACATACATGTTATTATATGACTTTAAGCAGTATGTTCTTTTGTCTTGGTTTTTATCAAAGACTTTCTGGTGATTAGTGATATTTCCCTATTAGTGCAATCTGCTTTCTGTTTCTCTTCCTATTTTCTGTAGTTCCTCCCTCCCTCCCTCCCTTCTTCCTTCCTTTCCTCCCTTCCTCCTTTCCTTCCCCTTTCCTCCATCCTTTCCTTCCTTTTTTTCTTGAGGTGGGATTGCAGTGATGTGATCATAATTCACTGCAGCCTCCAACTCCTGGGCTCAAGTGATCCTCCCACTTCAGCCTGAGTAACTGGATTACAGGTATGTGCCACCATGCACTATTTTCTGTCATTTCATGGCTAGGCACTGCAGTTCATTAGAATAAGAAAACATGGAAATTGCCAGGAGCAGACTTATTGACTTAACATAGGAGTTCTCAACTGGTAGTTCTCAGTAATTAGAATGTGTGGTCAGGATTGAGAACCAGGGATTGAAGTTGCTTAAACATACACGGAGAGTAAGACTAGCTGTGAAGAACTGTGAAGAGCAGTTCTGTTGTAGAACTGAACAGAGAGCTGCCTTTTTGAGGGTGACAGTGATCTGACACAAAGTGAAATATAGGGAAAGGGAAAGTGTTAACTTACCGTATATACTCGAGTATAAGCCAAGTTTTTCCAGCACAAAATTTGTGCCGAGTTCGGGTTTTTCGGCACAAATTTTGTGCCGGAAAAAACTCGGCTTATACTCGAGTATATACGGTATGTGGACATAATCAGCCCTATGTTTTGGTTAAAAGCGAGAAGTTTGAACTCTGAAAGGCAAAGTGCACTTATCACATCTGAAATGATGGAACAAATGAAAGTAGACACTCAAGAGCTGTTAGGGTCTTGGTGCTGCATGGAATAGAAAGGGAAAGAGAAAAGTATATCCCCAAAGCACTCATAATCTACCTAGTATTGAGTTTTGTTAAGGGCTAGTCACTTGTTCATGGGGATGGCAGAATATGAGAATAACATAGCCTGGAGTTGGATGCATATAGATTTGAATTCTAGCTTTATTCATTACTGTCTGTATAATCTTGGACACATTGCTTAAGTTCTCTTAAGCCTGTTCTTCTATAAAATAAGATCATAAGTTTAAAGAATTTAGCATAATAACTGGCACCTGGAAGCTGTCATTAATGATAACAGGGTTGCTGTTATTAGTAGGCACAGTCCAAACTTTGGAATCAGTTTTGGTTTTGAATGCCTACTTTGCCACATAATAGCTGGGTACACTATTTAACCTTGCTGAACCTCATTTAATTTAAAATTAATGCTGCCTTAGTGTTGTCATGACTGTTAATTAAAGTATAGGAATCGCCTGGTTATACATTGGGTGGGATTTTGGGATAAAGCTTTTCCTTCTTATCACTCATTCTGTGATAGTAGACTTAAAACAATTTTTTTTTTTGTCCCAACTCAATCCAGGTTTAAAAAAAAGATGTAAAGTCTCCATCTTAGTAAAGCATCACAAGAATGGAGAAGAATCCAATGTACTCAATTCTAATATGAAGGCAGTACTGATCTAATACACGGTAGGGGTAGGATGAGGAAGAGGGGAAGAAGGAGGAGTCATGTTGTATGGCATACCTCTTAGGGGTGGGACACAATTTTTTTTTTTTTTTTTTTTTTTTTTGAGACAGAGTCTCACTATGTCGCCCTTGGTTAAGTGCTGTAATGTCACAGCTCACAGCAACCTCAAACTCTTGGGCTTAAGCCATTCTCTTGCCTCAGCCTCCCAAGTAGCTGGGACTACAGGCGCCTGCCACAATGCCCGGCTATTTTTTGGGTGCAGTTGTCATTGTTAGTTTAGCAGGCCCAGGCTGGGTTTGAACCCACCAGCCTCGATGTATGTGGCTGGACCCTTACTAACTGAGCTATGGGCACTGAGCCTAAAATTTTTACTTCTTAGCCTAATTTTTTTAAGTGGTGAACTAGATAGTTTACCCTAAGTCAAGCAAAGAAGCCTTAAAGCCTTAAAACCTATGTGCCTTGCACTGTGTAACATAAGTTGTGGTCCCTGCTCATTGAGGATATTTCCTTAACTAATACGGGGTGAACAGATAGTTTTTATTTTTCTCCACTTTCTTGATCTGTAACCTCTAACTACTTTATAGAATTTCTTAATGGACTTTTGTAGTCTACTGATAGCTATAATTTAACACCTTCCCAACATTTTGATTCTTTGACATTTTAAAGAAACTGATTTTTAAAAAGTTATCAGCTCAGCTTGTAGATGTCCCTTCTTTCTGTTCATACCTGAACTTTGTTCAGTATCTCATAAAAGTTTTATTAAATAATTATGTTCTTTAAATAGCATGCTCTTTTTAGACCTTTGGCTATCTCTGAATTTTTTTTCTTCTTTGCTCATCCTAGTGTCTTTTTATAAAAAAACAGTATAAGAGACATTTTTATGGATGTTACATATCTGATTTGTATTCAGCAAATGATTCAGCAAATTTCTTAAGCTGTGTTTTGATTTATCTGCTTGTCAGATGAAAGTAATACTTGGTATTTAGAGTAAAGGGATGTTGCAAAGGTTAGATTTAGAATGTTTTTAACTCATTTACTCAATACTATTGAAATATCTCATTTTATTATATATGTTATGTATATAATAAATATACATTATATGTGATATATATCTCATATATATTTAGACTACATATATACTTTTAAATCTATAATTTTTATGACAGTGAAATTTGATTTTTGCTTTTCTCTTTTAACATCACACAAAGGTTTCAGATTATGCTATTTCCTTAGTATACAAATGGTTTAATTTATGATTAGTTTCCCAGTTTGTAGAGATTGAGGTTTCTCGGGGAAAGGCAAGTATATCCGAGGCTTAGAGAGTGGACTTTAGGTTTGAGTCATGGCTCTGTCATTTTCTAAGCTGTGTAATCTTGGGCAAGTAAAACTTTTATGTGCCTCAATTATCTATAAAAGGTAGTTAATATTAGTACATCATAGAAGTTGTAAGGATTAAATTAGTTAACATATGTAATGTTTAGAACATTGGCAGGTACTCAAAAAATATTAGCTATCACTGTTATTGACAAAATACTGAATGTGTTTAAGTTTTTAATATTTTAAGTACTAGATTTTTTGGTAGTATCTTAGGTCTCTAGTGAAATTTGATTGCCCTTCCTCTAACACATTGGAGTTACATTTTATGTGCAGATTGGACAGTTAAGTCTTCCACTGCAGAGTTCCTCCTGCCTTCACTGCAGCCGGAAGGGGTTTGGTTTGGTTTGGTTTGTTTTGGTTTGATTTTTGACACTGTCTCACTGTGTTGCCCATGTTGGTCTCAAACTCCTGGCCTCTTGCTTTGGCCTCTCAAAATGCTGGGATTACCAGCCCAGACCTGATGGGTTTTTTAAATCTTTTTCTTTTCTTTTTCTTTTCTTTTTTTTTTTTTTAAGAGACAGATTCTCAAGCTGTTACCCTGGGTAGAGTGCTGTGGCATCACAGCTCACAGCAACCTCAAACTCTTGGGCTTAAGCTATTTTCTTGCCTCAGCCTCCCAAGTAGCTAGGGACTGCAGACGCCCGCCACAACACCCGGCTATTTTTGTTGTTGTTGGCATTGTTGCAGTTGTCGTTGTTTTAGCTGGCTTTGGCCAGGTTCAAACCTATCAGCCTCAATGTATGTGGCGGTCGCCCTACCCACTGAGCTATGGGCACCACCCTTTAAAATCATTTTTTATTATAAAAATAATGATACTGTTTATAAAAATCAACAAAATATTGATGTTACAGAGCAGAAGATGAGCCTCTCCACCATTTTTGTTGCCTAGGAGGATTAATCCTTTTCCAGACTTTTATTTGATCATGTCTTTTATCAGTATGAAACTCCGTTTACAGGCCAGGCACAGTGGCTCATGCCTCCCAGTACCCAGGAGGCTGAGGCAGGTAGATCACCTGAGCTCAGGATTTCAAGACCAGCCTGAGCAAGAGTGAGACTCTGTCTCTAAAAAATAGCTGAGCATTGTGGCTGATGCCCATAATCCCAGCTACTCGAGAGGTTGAGGCAAGAGACTTACTTAAGCCCAAGAATTTGAGGTTGACGTGAGCTGTGACCCCATGGGCAGCAAAGTGAGATTCTGCCTCAAAAAAAAAAAATAAATAAATAAATAAATAAATAAATAAATAAAATAAAATAAAGTAAAGTAAAATTCCCTTCACAAACTTTATATTATTCTTAGAATGAAGTCCAAACTTCCTAACAATCTATGAGGCCCTCCTAGCCTCTGCCTTTACTTAACACTTGTTTTTTGGCAATCCCTATTAGAGCTAAGATGAAAAGTTATTTCCTCAAAGAGGTCTTTTCCTGACCTCCAAACTGGGCTAACGTAATTTCCTCATAGCCCTTTTCTTTTTCCTATCATAGTCATTCTCCACTGATGCAATCAATGCTGCTCTCTGGGGATAGCCTAGTGACTGGGATGTGTGCTCTTGTCACTTATTGGATAAGGCTGAGAGGTACTGGATGTTCATCATGAAGAATTGTCCTAGCCCATATGACTTACCAGTTTCACATTGGCGAAAAAAATCTGTTTATAGTTATCAAAGCCAGGAACCTAACTCAGTTTTACATATATACTTAGAACTTTTTGCAGAGTTTTAATATATGTTGAAATATATTAAAACCACTGCTTTACTGAAGGACAATATTATCTTCTTTTGTTTAGAACTCTACCAAGAGTTGTTTACCATATTTGGGAAATCATGTCATTGATGGCAACATTTTTCACAGTCCTAGTAATTCAACATATGGGTAGATACATCTGATTGCTTGGTAAATATTTGTTGGAACTTAATTGAAATTAAAGGGGGGAAAGCTCTGAACCAGATGGGTAAAAAATGCTTCTCTCTTTCCCAGCCAAATATATTTGCTTTTCTCTCTTTTTATATTGCACTTCATCTTATATTTCAAAGACAGCCTATTTGTCTCTGTCACTAAGTGAGAACTTAGTGGAACATGAACTATATTTTACTTATCTTTAAATCTCCAGTACTCACTGAGTGCATGGTAGTTGCTCAACTTAACATTTATTTAGTTGAATTAACAGCAACACCAACAGTATTTATTCAATAAATACTGAATCATAGTTTGCTAGACAAAGAGGGCAAAAAGACACTGTCCCAGCTGTGAAGGAACATGATCCATTGTAAACACAGCCCTGGAAATAATTATAATACAATACGACAATTTCTAGAATGGAAATAGCTATAAACTATAGCTTTATAATAAATTTAAAAAAAAACAAAACACCTTAAATCATGTAGGGAGATCCTGAATTAATGTCACAGAAGAGAAATAGTATCTAGTATCAATCATAGTGCCAGGAAAGACTCAATAAATATTTAGAAATTCACTGAAGGTGAGTAGCTCTAAAAAGTCAGAAAGGATTTGCCAAATGGTCAAGTATAAAGAGGGCATTCCCTACAGGAAATCCTGATTCAAAAACTCAGAGGTGTGAGGGGTGCGGGAACAATGGCTGGAGTACAAAGTTGGAGGTTGAGTTATACATAAAGCTGCCCCTCAAGATGGTCATCGACCATCATGAAGAGCCTTCTTCCATATAAAGAACTTAGATTTTATTTTATATATGCTAAAAAAAAACATTAAACCTGTTAGTGATAAAACTACTGTTTTTCAAGTTATATACACTGTGTGCCAGATACCTATAATCCTAATACAAAGTTGTTATTTTCCCATTTTTATAGTTGAGAGATTAATTAACTTGCCCAGGTTTTCACAGCTACCAAGGGGAAGAACTAGAATTCAAAATTAGGTCAATTGAGTTCACATATCCTGTCTTTTTTTAAAACTATATTTTACAGCACATCCGCAGGGAAGAAGCTAGATTTTTTAACATTTTTCAACCAGCTTGGCTTTTTTTTTTTAACTTCACTTTGCTTTCAACTGTAGCAAATTCAAAATTTTTATGTATATTTAAGTTAACAATTTGGAGCTCATGAGAAGCTTTAATCTTTTGAAGGTCCAAATTGTTGTCACAGCAACACACCTCTTACAGGCCACTTCACATTCTAATGCCATCTTTTGTATAGTTTTTCAAATAACTCTCTTTTGGCTTATTGAAATGCCTTTATTTTTCAGTCATTATTGCATGTCAGGGGCTAATCAGGCATGATTTGTGTAGTCTGAAGGAGAAAAATTTGAAGTACTACTTCCTTTTGAGCCATTTAGATCTGATTCTTCAACCTGCAAAAAGAATACCCCAAGTAGTAATTACTTAAATTTGATAAGAAAATCTAATATTAATCCCAATATTCCATTTAATTAATATAAATATAATTTACTATTTAAATAAATTATTTCTACCTCATAATCTAATATGCTTGGTTAGCTTGAAGTACTTCAGACAATATCATTAACTCTGCAATATCTGGCTATTCTGGGATGAGATTCTTCCTTAACTTTAATGGCTGTTAAGGTATGAGTTCTAGAGATGGATCTTGGTAATGATTGTGCAACAGTGAAAATGTACTTAATGCCACTGAGCTGTATACTTAAAATGTTAAATTTTATGTATATATATTTTATCACAATTTTATAAAAGATGTGAAACTGAAGTTCAAAGTGGCCTGAGATCTCTTATCAAGGAGTTAGCAGTCAAATTTTCTTGAGCCTTTTGTTGCAGATAACTTGGGTAAGATGTGGAGGACCACCTATCTTATCATCATAGGCTGATCAAATTAAATGGTCTTAATACTAAACTGTTTGAAAAGAAAAAGAATCTCATTTATCTGAATGCAGAGATAAAGAAGGAAGCATGATAATGGCCTAATATTATGGTGCAGCCAGCCTCAGGATGGATGTGATGATGAAGATAACTTACATATTTGATTGCTGTTGGTCCCTGGCTTTAGTTTCTTATTCAGAAGTACAACTGAGGGGAATAAGTAGACTGTTACTTTAACAAGTAGGATATATATGGTAGCAGCTCAGACTTTTAGCTTTCTCCTACACTAGTATCATGAAAAATTATCATTCATTAGCTTCAGAAAAATTAAAAGAATGTGGTAGTGTAGATACAGGAAACATTCACATTGTTGGTAAGCGTAAATTGCGTAACTTTTTGGAAAGTAGTCTGTTCATAACTGATAGAAAATTTTAAATACACACTTTCTGGCCTAACACTGGGTTGCCACTGTTGTGTAGAGATAGTGGTACAAGAATTTTTTTTACTCTGTTGTTTGTGGTAGCAAAAAAATAGAAGCAAATCAGGAAATGGTTAAACAAATCCATTCTAAAGACCAATGTACAGCTCTTTTAAAAAGTGAGTTAAATCTGTAAGTTTTGGCTTGGAATGATAGCTGTGTTGTGTGTACAAAAGTTGTAGAGTTAATATTAGTGGAGTATGGAGTATGTCCTAAAAAAAAAGAAAAACTGGGGTGGCGTCTGTGGCTCAAAGGAGTAGGACGAAAGTCCCATATGCCAGAGGTGGCGCGTTCAAACCCAGCCCCGGCCAAAAACTGCAAAAAAGAAAAAGAAAAAAAAAGGAAAAACCGTATGTGTGTTTGAAAATAGAATGTAGAAGGATTCACGTTAAACTGTTAAAATTGAATCTCTCCGGGAGGTAAGATTGACTTAACTTACCTTATATAACCATGTTGTTTCATTTATTATAGTTTCTGTAATTTTTTAAAAAGTGTCTTAAGTTAAAAGAAGGAAAGAAAAGAAGAAATAGTGATTAAGAACTATACTAGGGATAACTTTGGGGAAGAGTTGAAAAATGAAATTTTGCTACCTGTAATGATCTCTATCTTAAGCTGGTTGTATTTATAAAAATTCATCTAATTTATGCCTATAATTTGTATATGTTTCTGTCTATATCATATCAAAAGTTTATAAAAATTGTAGTATAGACTCGGCATCTGTGGTTCAAGAGGCTAAGGTGCCAGCCACATACACCTGAGCTGGCGGGTTCGAATCCAGCCCACCAAACAACAGTGATGGCTGCAACCAAATAACAGCAGGGCGCTGTAGCAGGTGCCTGTCGTCCCAGCTACTTGGGAAGCAGAGGCAGAAGAATTGCTTGAGCCCAGGAGTTGGAGGTTGCTGTGAGCTGTGATGCTATGGCACTCTACCCAGGGCGACTCTACCCATGGCACTCTACCCATGCTATTATATTTAATACATGAAGTCAGACAAGAAATAGGGCGGTGCCTGTGGCTCAAAGGAGTATGGCGCCGGCCCCATATGCCGGACGGAGGTGGTGGGTTCAAACCTAGCCCCAGCCAAAAACTGCAAGAAATAGTATAATCCCACCCTTATAATAATGTGCCTATAAACATAGAATGAAGGCTGGAATAAAAAACTACAGTACCAACTGATATTATGTCCAGATGATGGTGGTTTTTGTTTGGGGAGGGTTCTTTTTGTCTGTGTAAGAAGGGTTTATTGGATTGGGTCATTTAGGAAGTCAGTAAAACTTAGTGGTAAAATCAGAAATTTTAAAATATTAATCAGAAATCAAGAGTGAAGAAGAGAGGAAAAGTGATTTTTAAAAGAAAGAAATAAAACTAGAGAGGCGTAGTAAGGTCAGGTACTTTTTTCAACCTCTGCTAGAAAAAGACTACCTTCAGCTGTCAAACCATCATGTATGACATTAAAAATCCTCTCCTTTATCAAACTCAGTTTGATTTTTTTTTTTTTTTTTTACAGGTAAGCCATGCTTGATACCTTTTTTTTGTTTTTAAGTATTTAGTTTTAATGAAACTGTCATTGGTATAATAGTTTCATTTGACTGTAGCAGCTGTAACTCGTAGTAGCTTAGGAAACCTATATTCTTCCCAGTCTTCACTGATTAACTCTGGTATTTTACTCAGTTTTTTTGTTTTTTTTTTAATCTTACTTGCCACATGGGGGTAAATGTTAATAACCTCATTAGGTTGTAATGAGAATGAAACTAGAAAATGAAGTATGTGAAAATATTCCCATAGAATTAAAGACTACCCAATTGTAAAATTACATTCTTTTTCTTGTATTTTACTCGGCAAAAAATATAATAGCATTCAGTTGTATTGCTATACTATGATTTTTCTTGTATTTTACTCCGTAGTTGTGGAATGTAGTAATTTCATGATGGAATTTATTTCTGTTAATAATTCAAAAGTTGAAGTTTATGAAAGAATGCAATTTTTTTAGTCAAGTTCTGCAAATGTTGCATGTAATGGTTCTCAAGGTATGGGTTGTGATTGTAGTGTGTTATTACTTTTGACTAAATATTAATGTTTACTGCTTAAATATCAAATTGTAAACATTTTTGTTGCTCTTCACTGTCTGTTGAACTGTCAGGGGAATTATCAGTCTTTTTTCCCTATTTCAGTCATTTTTTGTTAATGCATCATGTTTACCTAAAATAACTAATACGTCCAAATCAGTCTCTTCAGGTGTTTCGCAGAGGTTTTGATAAAGCTTGGCTTTTGATGAGTCCTTAAGTTAGTTAGATTCTGGTCGGAGTAAGCGTAGGGTTGGGATGGAGAAACGGCGTGGCACTAGGACCCAGAGGGCTCCCACGAGCGGATCTTGGGGCCAGATTGCAAATTCGCGGTGACTCAGTCTGGTCGGCTCCTTGCGCTCGGCGGCCGCGGCGGCAGCAGCAGCAGACGTTGGCGGCCGGGCTGCTGCGAGCAGTTCCGCCGGCTTTCACCGTCCGAGACTTCCTTCGGGTCACCCCGGGCAGGTCCGAGCCGTTTAGGGAGCGCTGGGGTCGTTGTGGCGGGGAGAAGGGGTTTGCTCGGCGCGAGAAGCCCTCGGGCCTGTGCACAGGAGAGTAACATTTGCTCCGTCTCTTCCTGTGTCTGGCTTTATTTGCAGCAAACCAAGATGGAGTATGAGTGGAAACCTGACGAGCAAGGACTTCAGCAAATCCTGCAGCTGTTGAAGGAGTCCCAGTCCCCAGACACCACCATCCAGAGAACTGTGCAACAAGTATCCTTTCCGAGGCCAGGCCGCCGCCCGCGCAGCTGGCCCCGCGCTGCGAGCCCGCTCCCGGCGGCCGGGGGGCTCCCTCTGCCCCTCCCCCTCCCTCAGTCCTCAGACCTCGGTCCTCCCTCTCCCTCCGATCCCTCCCTTCTCTCCGCGCGCACGCGGCCCTCCTGCCCCGGCTCGGGGCAGCGCCGCGTGCGGTTCACGCCGCCGGCTTCCGGCCCGCGGGAGGCGGGGGCTCCCGGGCCACCGCCCGAGATCGCGACATGTGCGCGGGCCTGGCCGCCACGTCCCAGCCCGCTGCGGACCTGCCGAGCGGGTGGAGAGCGGCGCGGGCGGGAGCGGCCAGGGCCCACACAATGCGCCCCGCGAGGTGGGGGCGACGGGCGGAGCTGGAGGCCCAGTGTGAGCGGAGAGGCTCTCGGGCCGACTGGCCAGAAATGGGTGGAGGTGGCGCGGGGTTTGAACTACCCTTGTGTTGGGCCGGAGGTTTTTCCGGGCCCTTGCCCTAGAAGGGCCGGAGAACCTACAGGTGGGGGAAAGGGGTCTCTGTTAGTGCCTCACCCCTGAGTTGTTCGTGTTAATACCTGTTGCAAAGTGCCCTGGTTCCCAAGTGAGATTTTCTTTTTAAAGCTTTGGCACAAGGCTTGTTGCACAATTATCTAAGTCCTTATAGAGTGTGCTGGTGTAGCTACGGTTTTAGAGACAGGGTTAAGAAGGAAAACCTCTTTCTCTGTGTGGTTTTTGTGGTCCCCTGAACCGTAGAAAAATGGAGAGCTCTTAGTGGATCTAGTAAAGGAAATAAGTTAACCAGATCATAAATAATCTTTTTACCTCTGTTCTTTTAAGCCATTATAATGCAGTTTAGAAAATTTTTTTTTTTCATAAAAGTCTCTTTATTGTCAATAAGCAGCAAAATTACGTCATAATGGAATTTGCTAAGTAAGTTCTTTTCATGTTTGAGCTTATTTAAATTTAAAATACTATAAAGATGATGTTATTGACCCGAAGGGTTTTGAAGAAGTATTGCATTTGCTGTAACCTAAAATCCTCAATAGATCACAAAATAAGTAGTACTCAGTTTGTTAATATACTGCCTGTTTAAAACTTAAGGAGATAATGATGATCTATTGTTTTTTTTGTTTGTTTGTTTTTGTCATTTATCTGAATACTGCTAGTTCTGAGGAAAGAACAGTAGTTGTGTCTCAGTCTTAATTGTGTTGTCACAGTTCCAGGAATGATAGAAATTGATATTCAGTTAAATTGTAGGTATTATGTGACGTAATTGCTTATTTCTTAAATAAGCAGACATGCATGTAGTTCTTGTGTAGCACTATATATCTACTCCTTGTTTTAGTCTATTAAGTACCTTTTATATGCTGGGTATTGTGCTTGGGCTAGTAGTCAATTTACAGTTTATTCTGTGTGCCTGGGGCTTAGCATGTCATCTAAGTAAGAACAAATTCCTGTTCTGTGACAGGAAAACAGTATTTTAATTAAAAATATATGCTGCTTTATATTTTCTGAGCACCTAATAGTATCCTTGTTTTTTGCGTCTCCTTAAGAATGTTTTGTGTAGGCTTGGGCACTTTTTGAAAAACCGTTATAACAGTATAAGATACAGCACAACTTTTAAAAAGGTAAACCTTATCAGGAAATATTTATGAAAAACGTATTGGTATATCAGCATGTTGTTAATCTTGGCCTTTCACTAAAGCAAAAGTCACCATCTGAGTTTTTCTTGGTTGCACCTTGAATTTTTACTATAGTATTTTGCTAGTTCAGTATACATTCTGTCCTCTAAACATTGACCGTATTAAGTATGTGATAAACAGCTAATAAAGTGTACCTAGAGTATGAATCTTGGATTTAAATAGAAATTTTAAGTCTATCAAGTAAAAACATTTTAGTTATTCTTTGTAGTAAAACTCAATTAGAAAGTGTATTGGGGGTGACAGTTGGGGCTTGAAGAATGAAAGATGTAATAAAACATTATGTTGGCTGGAATGGTGGCTCACGCCTCTAATCCTAGCACTCTGGGAGGCCAAGGTGGGTGGATTGCCCTGAGCTCACAAGTTTGAGACTAGCCCGAGCCAGAGTGAGACCCTGTCTTTAAAAAGCCAGGCAATGTGCCAGGTGCCTGTAATCCCAGCTGCTTGAGAGGCTGAGGCAAGAGAATCACTGGAGCCCAAGAGTTTGAGGTTGCTGCGAGCTGTGACATCATGTCAGGGCAGTCACACCCTAGAGTGACCAGGTGAGACTCTGTCTCAAAAAAAAAAAAAAAAAAAGGCATTATGTTGCTGTTGCCTGTCAACAGCAATGGAATACCTGCAAATTTGTGTCACTGGAACTGTTAGATCTTGGAGAAAAACAGTTTTATAATTATTGCGGTGTGTTAATCTTATAATGCTGGCTTTATATAATTGATATATTGGCTAGAATAAAATTGATAAATTTTGGCCATAAAGGATTTAAGTGGTTTAACAAACACAAGTGCTTTTCTGGAATAGTATGTCTTTATTCTTTGTTTTTTAAAAAAAAAAAAAAAAAGGGCAGACTAAAAGTACCACAAAGGCAATTGTTGATTTTTTTTTTTTTTTTTTTTAATGAAAAAATGATGCTTAGATTTTTCATTAGATTACACAGAGAAGTTTCCTTAACTACTGTTTGTTCTAGAAACTGGAACAACTCAATCAATATCCAGATTTTAACAACTACTTGATTTTTGTTCTTACGAAGTTAAAATCTGAAGGTAAGTAGAGTTTGTGTTTAACTTATTAAAAGTACTTTTATGACCTATTAAAATATACTAGGAATTATTCATTTCAAAGGATTTCATTTTGTTATAAACAGTGCTTTATGGATGGGGGATGAGCCGTTATTAGTGTAAGCATTTTCATGCTTATTAAGGATTCAGTTAATTGAGTGTTTATATAATAAATTCCTTCATTGTTTGCAAATGAAAACATGTGGAAAGTCTTTGTTTTGCTTTAGTGCTTATATGCATGAATATTATACTGATTTTCTTTTAATACACAGAGCAAGAACAAGACTTTGTCTCTACAAAAAAATAGAAAAATTAGCCAGATGTGGCATGAGCCTGTAGTCTCAACTTCTCAGGAGGCTGAGGCAGAAGGATCACTTGAGTTTGAGCTTGCATTAAGCTATGATGACAATACTACACTCTATACCAGGGATAGAGTGAGACTCTTGTCTTTCAAAAAGAAAAATTAACTGAATGTATATGTGATCGTTGTAATAAAAAATGGAAGGGTTGGGTGGCACCTGTGGCTCAAAGGAGTGGGGTGCAGGCCTCATATGCCAGACGTGGTGGGTTCAAACCCAGCCCTGGCCAAAAATTGCAAAAAAAAAAAAAAAAAAAGGAAAGATTATATAACCAAAATGAAAGATCACTTGGCCCATCATCCAGAGATGGTTATGTTGATCTCTTGAATTAAATCCTTTTGTTCTTTTTTATATGGTTATACATACCATTTTTAGATTATTTAGCAAAAAGAAGATCCCATGGTGCATATTTTTATCTATAATAAAAAAAATAAATTTAAAAAAAAGATAAGTAAACTTTCATAACTTTTTTAAACTATTGACAGAATACATAAAACTCTTTCATTAATTCTTCTGTTAGACAATTTTAAAATTATTTATATGACAGTTTAAAGCCTGAATAGTGTGATTTTTAAATGATGTGGTCATTTGTCCCTGATAGCACGTAAAGTTTCACTAGACTTTATTTCACAAGTACTTACTGAACACCACCTCTTTGCCAGGCAATTTGCAGGCTCTGGGGAGAGAAAAGTGAGCAAAACAAAAATCTGCCCTCAAGGAGCTTACATTGTAGTGAGAGGTATTCTACATAACATTATTGGAGTATTCCCTTCGTAAAACATTGCAGACACATAAAAGATAAATATTATTGAATAACTGACTAGCCTGTAATTATATAAAAGCACTGTGCCCTATTCAGTATTTTAGAAGCAAAAGTGCAGTTAGTAAAAACAAACATTCTGTTGGAGTTGGGAAATAACAGGTTTTAGACTCTTAATTTACTTCTTGGCTGCTCTCAGCCATGAAAAGACCTGTGTTGCACAACCAGACTATCTATAAGGTTTCATTCAGCTCTAAACTCTTAACAGGTTAATGGTTTTAACAGATAGTAAAATATCAGTAATCCTGTTGTCAGATTTTGATGATTCACACATAGTGATTTATTTTGCATTGTTTTCAAATAATTTTGTAGTTAATGGATGGGTGTTAACTTGTGATTGAAGGTTAACCACTGATAATACAGTTTCTGTGGGTCTTGACCCACAGGTTGAGAACCAGTGATGTAATAGAAAATTTTAAACTTTGGATCTAAGTTTTAAGAATCTAGGAATTCTTTCATTCAGTCTTTAAATTCAGCAATTAATATTTCTAGTTTGAAAAGTATAATACATTATATCTTAATCTGTAAATTTTTCTTAGTTTCTGATCAGTCTCTTGTTTGCTTTTTAAAGAACTATAATGTTTAAGTGAATTTTTCTAGTCTATAACTGTTTTACTTGAATATTTTATTTTTGTTGAGATGGAGTCTTAAGCTGTTGCCCTGGGTAGAGTGCCAAGGCATCATAGCTCATAGCTACCTCCAACTCTTGAGCTCAAGTGATCCTTTTGCCTCAGTTTTTCTATTTTTAGTAGAGACTGCTCAGGCTGGTCTCAAACTCATGAGCTGAGCTCAAGCTATCCACCTGCCTCCGCCTCCTAGAGTGCTAGAATTACAGGCGTTAGCCATCGCACCTGGCCTTTTGAAAATTTTATTATCAAGCTGTCTACTCTCATGTTTTCACCCCTACATTCCAAATATTAAGATTGTTAAAATATTATTCTCATGATTAAAGCTTTCTTGGGACATAAGGGTACTTGAAAAGTACTTGTGTTAAAAATCTTACTTAGCAACAATAAAATTTGGAAGCTACTACCTCCATAAAGACCTATTACAAAACCATAAAATGTTGGAAAATATTTTATTCGTGTTTTCTTGACCCTAAAATGTATTTCTTCTGTTCAATGGGTACAGTTTCTCAAAGGACATAGTAGTAGTTTTCCGTTTGTGAACAGTTGATATTTCTTGTGTTGACTCATTTTCCCCTTTCCAGGAAGATGGGAACATAGTTTGCTATATGCTGTATTTATTTTTTTCTTTAAATCTTTTTTTTTTTTTTGGCCATTTTAGTGAAAGAACATAAATAACATCTTTAAATGAAAATGCTTATTATTTAATAATCTTTTTTGTAACCCAGGCTGGAGTACAGTGATTGCACACTGCAACCTCAAGTTTCTGAGCTCCTGCCATCTTCCCTCTTAGCCTCCCGAGTAGTAGCTAAGACTGCAGGCATGTGCCACCATGCCTACGTAATTTTATTTTTTGTAGAAATAAGGTCTTGCCCTGTTGTCCAGGCTGGACTTGAACGCCTGGCCTCAAGCAATTTTCCTACCTCATCAGCCTTTCAAAGTACTGGGATTATTTAGTAATTTTATCATTGAATCACTGAGTAAAGTTTTAGATCTGGAAGGGACCTCAGAGATTAGCTGCTCTAATTCCTTCATTTTACAAGTGGATAAATTCTAGTTAAAGTCTTAAAGGAAAAAAAATGACTTTTTAAAATGGATTTTAAGAGGATATATACTTTGAAATTGTTTTGCTTCATGTTGTGGCTTATTAAAATTCATACTTTTATTATAAAAACAATATACTGTCTTGTTTACAAGTACTTATGCCATTTAAAATAATTACTTGGCTGAAATATTAGGCACTGAAGACACACTGGAGAAAGTTAAATATCTGACTTAATTTATTTCATGATAGTTTTAAACTTTTAAGAAGAATTAGAAATAGGTTTTAAGTTACTCATTGGAATGATTGCAATTGAAAATGGAAAAACGTTTTTTAGACGATGACGTAAAAGGGTTGGGTTGCTGTGATGACCTGAATGGGGTTTATGTGCAGAGAAACTGCTTTTTTTTATTTTTTTGCCTCTGAATGTGCTTAGCCCTTGAAGATTTCAGTACTAACCACATAGAACAAGCTTGGGTATTTTTTTAATAAGGTAGGTAAAATTACAGTTCTTCCTTAGCGTCTTTTTGTCTTATATTCCTTTATGGAATGGTTCAGAGTGTGTGCTCTGAAACCAGACTCCAAAGGTTGATAATTTTGGCTTCTCCAGTTGGTAGCCTTGTGTGACTTTGGCAAAGGCCTTAGTTTCTTCACCTGTGCAATGGGATTAATTACACCTGTGTCATGAAGTTGTAAGGATTAGATGCACTGCTACTTGGGAAGCACTTAGCCATTTTTAAATAAATAATCATTCATTGTGTGTTCAACGATTACAAATATTGGTGGTGGTATAAGATTTTGAATTCTTTCCTTTTCTTCTCTTTTCTTCTCTTCTCTTTTCTTTTCTTTTCTTTTCTTTTTTTTTTTTTATTTAAAGAGGCCGTCTTGTTCTGTCACCCAGGCTAGAAGTATAGGTGGTGGTGTTGTCATAGCTCACACTACAGGCTCCTAACTCATGGCCTCAAGCAATCCTCCCACCTCAGCCTTCCAAACTGCTGGGATTGAGAGGTGTAAGCTACTGTGCCAAGCCTGATACTATACTTCTTTTAAGCTCAGAGGCAAATGAAAAAGAAGTTTATGACAACTATTTTTATGTGAAGATAATCCCATATACTTTTTCCACTCATATTTTTAATAGGATATTTTTAGTAACGAATACTTTCAGAACTATACTATTTATACCAAGTAACAACAAAGCTTAAGTACAGCGTTCATCTATAAACCACCTCTGAAACTAAATTAAGGGTCCTCAAGGGCAGTTTTGCCTCCCAGGAGATATTTTTGGTTGTCAGAATTTAGAGGGGTGCTACTGGCATCTACTGCTGATGATGCAGCTTAACATCTTACAATGCACAGGATAGTAACCTGACAACAAAGAATTGTCAATATACCAAACTACCATAAAAGTGTCAGTAGTGCTAAGATCGAGAAACCTTGACATATATAAATCAGGAGTTCATCTGTTGGTATTCAGTTATTCATTTCACTAATTATAGTAAAATAAATTTGTCACAATCATCTATTTATTTATTTTTGAGATTGCTATTGCCTAGGCCGGTGTCAAACTTTAGCTCTAGCTCTGGAGTTGGCCTCCCGAAGTGCTAGAGTTATAGATGTGAGCTCCCCTGCCGGCTTTCACAGTCACCTTTTGAATGTAAATGCAGTAGAACCTTCATCGTTGACCTGATCTTCACAGACCAGAAATGCTCATGTTTGTGTCAGTACAGAAAGCCTAGATCCTTATGCTGGCTTTTTTTTTTTTTTTTTTTTTTTTACAGCCCCTTGGGTAGTCACCTTAAAGAAGTTTTCTGTTGTATTTTTACACATTTTGAAATCTGTGAAATTAAATGATGTTTTATTACAGATGAACCTACAAGATCATTGAGTGGTCTCATCTTGAAGAATAATGTAAAAGCACATTTTCAGAACTTCCCAAATGGTGTAACAGATTTTATTAAAAGTGAATGTTTAAATAATATTGGTGACTCCTCTCCTCTAATTAGAGCTACAGTTGGTAAGTTATATTATAACAATTTTGCTTACTCTGTTTCTAAGTGGATCATGTTTTAGGGATGACAGTTTGCATAGGAATTTTAATCTATTTCATGTTAAATATGATGAGACAAATTTTCATTGCATTTAAATGCTTTTGAAATGCTGATCATAGTAAAAGATCAGTGACCCTGGATAAGAGAGCTTTCGCAAACTTGGCGTAATAGATTAGTTAAAATGAGGTATTGGTGAGTGATATTAATTTAGGACTATTACGTTTTCTTTGAGTATGCTATTGGAGTTCTTTATTGTCTGCCTTGGAAAATGCCTGGAGTACAATATCTTTTCATTTTTACATGTAATGAAACACTTTGAATTTTGAAAACTTAAGTATGGTATCCAAAATTTTTACTGTTTTCTCAGTTGTTTTTTAATATTTGCCTTGATTATACCTAATTCAGTAGCTATATTTTAGTCTTCAGAATGTTCAGCCTGTTTTCAGGGAAAGAATGACTTTCGGTTTATGTAATACTGAGTTAAAATGCTTAATTAGTAACTGCTATAAGTTGATTTGGGAGCACACATACCAACTAGTGGAAGTAGAAATAGGCAGGTATACTCTTTTAAGTTGCCTGCTAATTGGGCAAATTTCAGTATGCCATGGGCTTAAGCAATTACATTTTAACAAGAACTTGGAAAGCAAGTGTTAATTTACCAGGTGGTTAAATGGAATCCGGTTAAATGAATCAAACACTTTCATTAAGAGGTCTTTGGTTTTGTACCTGTTGTCCTGTTATAAATTAACAGAGGCTCTGTGACTTCTCTCCAGACATTCTTGTATTATAATAGTGCCGTTATTGGTTGGGTTTTTTTTGTTGTTTACTTTAAGTCATAGCTGTGTGTACAGTAATGCAGTCATGAGGGTAGTGCTGTGATTTCCAACCCTCAGGTTGTGGCCTTTAGAAACCAGGTACAAAACATCACTGCCTGAGCTCAGCCTCCTATCCCATTCATCCTCCCATGTCTGTGCAAAAATTATCTTCCATGAAACGGGTCCCTAGTGCCAAAAAGCGTGGAGACTGCTGGGGTAGGGCATTTGTAGTTGGAAAAAGGATTTCTTGGTTATTCTAATGTACCCTAATATACCCCCTTAAGGCTTTACCTATTCCTGACACTGGTGATAAGACTGGTGAGTGTATGCCAGCCTTTTCTATTTAAAATCAAGAGAATTCCTCATAGGTATAGTGGAATTTTGGAAAGAAGTTTATTTCCTCTTGAGTGATGTCAATTTGAGAGAAAGAGAGCACAAGGTGTAGGAATTAGATAGTAGATTGCATTCTCCCTAAACTTGGTTCAAACTTCAGTACTTTGCATTTTTAAATTTGAAAGGTTAGAAATTAATAGTACTGGGGAGAGAAGAATTGGTGTTATCTCCAAGTGAGTGCTGGATTTCTTTTTGCCTTCTGTAGAGGTTTTTGAACATACCTGGGAGCTAGGTTTATATTGGGAACATATAAAGTATCTTCTGATTTACTTTGAAAGAAGTGAAATTGATAACATAAGCATAATTTTATTTCTTGGTGTCTTGTTAATAGAATATGATACAGCTTTGGCTTTATTTCTAATTTATGTTAAGTAGGTATTTCAGTATTTTAATTGTGAGAGGCCACTGCAGTTTTCTATTTAGAAATCACATGGTTTTTATTTATTTTTTTTTACTCTGCTTCACTAAAAATAACTGAAGGGGCTTCCTATATAATGGCAATATTATTTGCACATGCCATGATATCTGAGATTTGATCAAAAATAATTAGGAAGGTAGATATAGGTAGAAATACAGGTGAAACAAGATTGACCATGTGTTAATGACTGTTGAGCCTAATTAATGGTGGATACGTTTAGTTCATTACATTTCTTTTTCACATATATGTAAATTTTTCCATTTTAACAAGCCTATAATGCAGCTTTAAGTAAGTTAAGCAGCTTGGATGATGAAATGATCTGCCTGCCTATGTTAGTTAAAAATAAAAGACAACTTTTGTCCCCCCATACCTCCTCTTAAGCATTTAAAATTTTAATAGTTGTTGCCAAGCACACCTATTTCATTCCCATAATTGTTGTAAATACTGAGGAACATCTGTCACCTTTCACTTTATGCAGCTATGCTGGGTATTAGATGATTTTTTCAAGAGTAGATGAGATGATGGGGCCAGATAAGTTTGGAGTTTGTCAGTCAGTCAACATATTTTAATGCTCTCCTAGCAGAAGTGATGAATGTCAGCCATCTGTTGTTAATACCAAGTTGTAGATTGTATTTAATTTTCATTAATTATTACCTATTTACAGTCTTAAATTTAAGACATGTGGCTTTTAGGCAGATTAAGAGTTTTCTCTTTACCTCAGTTTTATATTTTTATGTTCAGGAAAGAATAATTGGCAAAAGGGATCAGGTGTTGCTGCTTTTAGATTTTTTTGCTAGGAGGCTATTTTGTTGTAAGGGATTTTTTTCTTTGTCACTGAGAGCAACCTTTTCAAAACTCAAGGTAGAAAATTCAAAGAAAATTTATATATGCCCAACACAGGGATTTGCTATTCAGTAATAATCATTAAATGCTGACTAGGTGCTAGGCATTTTTATATATAATCCACTGAATTTTCAAACTTTTTACAGATTAATATTTGCAGTTTAGAGTGCATATAATTTGCATACTGTCAGTTTAGACTCTTTTAAAGATAATCTGTGAATATTATTAGTGACGTATTTACTAAGGCAGAGAAAAATGTTAACACAAAACTTTTGTGTTTGTATTAATGCAAAACTTCTGTGTTACATTTTTGTGTATTTGCATAATCCATTGACTATTGCAGCTCAGCTGCACAACACAGTTGAAATAGTCCAATCAGTCAAAATAAGATGATCATTCAGCATGTGCCACCCATCCTCCAAGATCACCTTTCTGGCAACTCGGCTTTGACCCAGTAAGTGGGAACTGTTGTAGAAGCGTGTAGCCAGCCTCCATGAGGGAAAGTTGTAAACAGACTGAACAAGTGGGATTATTCTTAAGTGATGCTCATCATCTTTAATTTTCTCTACCATGGCCTTTGGCTATGGATCCAAATTAAGTCAGGGAGCTGTTCTTGGCTTCTTACCGTGTCTTTTATTTGAACCTAAAAGACTTGCAAACTCATCACACAGTTGGAGGTGCTGCTGACATGTTGGTATATTTTTGTTCTGCTCTTTTGCATGTATAGAATTAGAGTTAATTGGTGAAGCCATCCCTGATTTCATCAGAGTAAAGCAAATTGCAATTGTTTGTAGAGATACTTCGTAGGTTTTTTAAAAAACTCGATGAATTGTTGGGAAACAATTGTAGAAAAACAGATAGGCTGTGGTGATGGAGGGATCTACTGGTGAATGTTATTTACATGGTTTGGAAATCTCGTGTAGGATATTTAAATGTGTGTGTGTGTGTGTGCACCCACATACGGTTGCTCACATGGCAGTATGTAACACAGTGTAGATACTGCCTAAAGATGTGTATTTTCTTTCAAGGTATTTTGATTACAACCATAGCCTCCAAGGGAGAATTGCAGAATTGGCCTGACCTCTTACCGAAACTCTGTAGTCTGTTGGATTCCGAAGATTACAACACCTGTGAGGTAAGGGTATTTGTTCTATACATAATTTTTCTCTTCTACTTTTCTTGTTGTGTATTAGCAACCTTTTGGAAAGACATTTCCCCTGAAATACACAATTTCAAAACTTAGTAGCCTGAAGCTACCTTTGTGTTTCACATTGATGAATCATTTAGCTTACTGTTCTCTGTAGACTGTTACATTAAGATGTCGTCTGTTTTTCTATTCTGAAGTTATTACTGGATATTTATGTATGTAACAAACTTATTTTCAAGCTTAATCTGTTTGTGATTTATTTTTTGTTTGTTTGTTTTTAAGGCAGAGTCTTAATCTGTTGCCCAGGCTAGAATGCCTTGGCATTAGCCTAGCTCATAGCAACCTCAAACTCCTGGGTTCTAGCTCTATATCCTCTTGCCTCAGCCTTCTAAGTAGTTGGGACTACAGGCACCTACCACAATGCCCAGCTAATTTCTGTTTTTAGCAAACATGGAGTCTCCTTGCTCTTGATCAGGCTGATCTCAAACTACTGATCAAGAGATAATCCTACCTCTGATTCCTCGAGTGTTAGGATTACAGGTGTGAGCCATCGTCCCATCCTAATGTATTTTTTTTATTAAAGATAGACTGAAATTATCAAATTCTCAGACCATGAGTACTTTTTTGCTTCCTCTAAATTGTTTTTGTGCTGCTTGTGGTATGACATCTGGGGTATGTCTAACTTCTCTGGTTTTAATCATACATTAACTCTGATCTCTTACTTTTTGCCACTGATCAGATCAGCAGCAATATTTTCATTTGAGGAGGTGAGAATCGGTCTATATGGATTTCTTCTTTTTTAATTTTAAACTGTTAAGAAATACTTTTAAGTATCTCTTTCATTAGTAGGCTTCCAATTTGGGTAGCCATTTTAGGTAATTTTACTCTCTCAAATAGTTATCATCTCTCCCTGTCAAAAGAGAGCAAAGATTATTGCAGGCAGTGCAGGCACAGGCATAACCTAACAAAAAGGAATCAGGCAGTTTTACAAGCTGACAATTTGTTGCCTGACCCATCTGGGGGAAGGAGAAATAGGCAGAGAAGATGAGGAGAAGAGGGAGTGTTAGCAAAGTAGTGCTTCAAGTCACTTTTCTCCCTCCCTAAAAGAAAAAAAAACCTCTTCATTCTTATCTACACAAAAATGTTTGAATACACTGATATGATTACAGAAAAACTAAATATTTAGTCATCATGTAATAGCAGTTGATTACGTTTAAATAATGCTTTAGTGTGATGGCGATAACAAAAGATTGAAATTGTAAATACTTTTTAAGAATAAAAAGTTAAAACGGCAGTTATTGTGAATTGTGGAGCTACTACATGGAAATTTTACTTTAAATAAACAGTATTCTCATCTGTCTGAACTAAAGATGTGGATTTTTCAGATGTTAGCATAGAGTGATTGCTTAATATTGAAATTTTTAATTTTTATTTTGCCACAGTAAGTAATGAGTTCATATTTAATTTGATTTTAATAGGCTTTCTCTTTTTTTTTTTTCTTAATGTTTTTTTTTTTCTTTTTTTTTTTTTTTTTGAGACAGAGTCTCGTGTCGCCCTCAGAGTGCTGTGGTGTCATACCTCACAGCAACCTTCAACTCTTGGGTTTAAGCGATTTCGCTTGCCTCAGCCTCCCAAGTAGCTGAGACTACAGGCGCCCACCACAACGCCTGGCTATTTTTTGTTGCAGTTGTCATTGTTGTTTAGCTGACCGGGGCTGGGTTGGAACCTGCCAGCCTCGGTGTATGGCCAGCGCTGTAACCACTGTGCTACGGGTGCTAAACCTTAACAAGCTTTCAAAACTAAAATGTTTTCTTCAAAGATGTTGTTAGTCAAATATGCTATTTTAACATGACAATTAAAATTCCTAATATTTAAGCATGTCAAATCTATGACTGAAATTTTCTATTTTTAAATTTTAAACTTAAAAAATCCCCAAATTTAATATTTTTTAAATATATTAAACACCAAAAGGATATTGGGTAATTGCCTATACTTAATGCTGGATGCCTTTTAAATTAACTGTTGTACCACCACATTTACTACTGATAATTATAAGGCGTAAAGAAGACAGGGAAATAGTAGCCCATATGAATTGCCTGCCCTTTTGACAGATTTTGTCACCAGTTACCCAGTGAGTGGTTTTATATATATATATATATATATGTAAGTGACTTTAAAACTGTTATGACCTCTTTGAGCTTCAGAAAGTGAAGTGTTACAGTAGTTAAATAGACTTCCATGTAAGTATTGAGTTTTACATTCAGTTTTAACAAGCTGGTATTTAATCTTTGCCAACCAAAATATTCTCCAGTTCTCTTAAGTTATGCATTGCTAAATTTAAATTGTGCCCCATTATATTTAGACAGATTTTAGATATTCTGTGGTATAATTTGTTTTAAATTGAACTATTTGATTTATGGATTTTAGCTACTGTCATTTTATATAGGCTGAGAACATTAATCCATGTAAATTACAAAATTCCTCAATTTTGCTTTTAAATGGGCTCATTTTCTAATGAATTCTAATAATATAAAAATGTGTCTTTCACAGGGAGCATTTGGTGCTCTTCAAAAAATATGCGAAGATTCAGCTGAAATTTTAGATAGTGATGTTTTAGATCGTCCTCTCAACATCATGATTCCCAAATTTTTGCAGTTCTTCAAGCACAGTAGTCCAAAAATAAGGTATTTATATAACCAGTATTAATCCATAAACTTTGCTATAGCCCGGCCATTACCTTATTTTTCCTTACCTAATAATTTTTGTGATAAGCAAAAGATAATGGATATTCAACAAGATGAACTTATGTAATTGAAATCTATTTTTTTAATAATGAAACCTATGAAATACTGGCTTTGATGAAATTTTCATTAAGTATGACATACTTTCCTATCTTCTGCATGGTTAATTATATTTGTAATAGTTAACAGTCAGTTCACGTTCTTTTGTTTAAGGCCAAGATTAGTTGTGGGGTTTTTACTTGTCACTTTTTATCTTGCCAAGTTCCTTTGTGGCTGTGTGATACAAGTTATTCCAGTAAAACTTGGTACATATCCTTGTCCACTGGAGTTAAGATTATCAGGAAGTCACGAACTGTAAGTTTTTGAGCTTCTAAACACACAGCATCCTCTGCCCCTTCTCCTATTTTCAGGCCCAATCCAGACCTGTTTTCTGCTTTTAACTGAATTAATGAAGATTTATTCTCATTAGTTTAAGGATTTTACATCTATTTACAAAAAAAAGTTATAAGCCTGGAAGTGGCAGGATTTTTTTAGTACATCCTGAAATGACACAGTAGATCTGGTTGGCTGGTCTTGAAGTTAACCTGGTCTTTGTTCACTGTGTATCCCTAATGCCTAGGACAGTTGTCTTTGCCATATAGTTGTTGAAATAATATATTTAGATACTTAAATCGCCTTTGATTAAATTTATCAATTCTCTTGTTGAGCTATAATTATCATGGTGTCTTTGTTGTGTTGTTGATGTAAGTCTTTGTAACTTCACAGTCCTCCAAACTGCTATATTTTAGGCGGGAAGTCAGTTATTATATAAAATCTTTTCTAGCTTGTCCTTTTTGCCTGTTGTTACTGTGGAAGGCATTTCTCTTCAGATTTTTAGTTATTTTTGGTCTTCTGGATTTTGGGGGGGTTTTGCTTACAGTGTTCAGTGCTGAGTGCTTTTATGTAGTAACATCATATTACTATTTTAAGTAGAAGGTATGCATTTCTTAAAGGTGATTTTATTTAGGGTCCCAAATGCATGAACTTAGAGTTCATAGGTCCTAACTACTACTAGTTCAGGTGCCCACTGGAGTTTTCTTCAAAATCCTAAGCTGCACTCGTTGCAAAGGATTATGGTATCATTGTGATTAGAAATATCTTTCATACTATACTTTTCTAGTTAATTCTTACTCTTATCTGGATTTTAGTTAACTTTTCTTAAATGATACTTTTGTGTACTCAGTAGAAATTTGTTGTGGGGTCAATGCATGTAAATGATATGTTTTCAAAATGTTATTCTCCTAGACATTTTTAAATGTATAGTTCATGTTCCCCAAGAAGTCTGTCCTTTTAGCATTTTAAGTAAGGTGGTAAAAAAGTGTGATAATTTGCATATTTTTCTTCACTTTGGTTTTCAGACCTCAGTATATCTATCTGGCACCTCTGTGTGGTGTCAGCTAGGGATACATTTTGTCTTTTCCATCTAGGTGGCAATTTTTCCTTTGTACGTTAATTAGGAAATTCCCTTTTTTTGTAATCAATTCTTAGCAATTAAAAGAAAATAAAAAAAAACTTCTGGTAATTTATACGTCATTGCTGGGTATTAAATATTAATACATAATTTTTCATTTTTAATTTTGTAGGTGTTAATTTGATTCAAACTTTAGATAGAATTCAACAATTCAGAAATGTTTCTGTTCAGTGTTTATTACTATCCACTTGAGATACTGCCACACATCATTTTTCTTTTTAATGTGCAGGGCGTTTCAGAGGTTGATATAATATGAACTTGTTAATTTTTCCTATATGTATTTTTTATATTTATATATCAACATGTAGAGTTTTTGGTTTTTTTTTTTTTTTTTGGACAAGAGTCTTACTATGTCATCCTCGGTAGAGTGCTGTGGCGTCACAACTCACAGTAACCTCAAACTCTTGGGCTTAAGCGATTCTTCTTGCCTCAGCCTCCCAAGTAGCTGGGACTATAGGTGCTCACCACAACACCCAGCTATTTTTTATTGTTTATAGTTTTTATTTTATAGTTGTCATTGTTTGGCAGGCCCGGGTCAGGTTTGAACCCTCCACCCATGGTGTATTTGGCTGGTGCTCTAGCCACTGAGCTACAGGCACTAAGCCTAGGGAAATATTTTATAATATTTTGTAAAGAAACACTGAGCTACAATTTCTCATTTTCCCCATGCATATATGTATGGTGATCTTTGGGACACCCTGTTTACTGTTTGGATGAATAACTGTTTGTTGTATATTTTAGCTGGACGGACATACTGTCTGTCTTACATAGTCTTATTCTACATTATTATTTAATACCTTATTAATATAGTTGGTATTTACTCTGTATTCTTAAAAATGTTTTTCCTTCTGAAAATGTTGGACTTCAAGAGTATAGAATAAGTATAGTTTTATCTTTTGCATGTTAAGCAATTTAAAAATCATAGTCATTTTATTTTATGACGCTTGATTTATGAATACTTGAAATATTCTTAGTTCTGTCACATTCTTATTATGACCCACTTTATATTTAGTGATTATTTGTTAGTCATTTTTAATGAAATTATTCATAACAATGAAGACCTTAACAGTCTGTGACTAAATCCCAGCTTCCTCCTATTCTTGGATTTCTTCTTAAATAATCTTATTACATATGTATTCAGAATGTGTGTGTGTCTTTACTTTTTAAAAAAAAAAAAAAATTATACTAAAGATGATGTTTGGCAACTTTAATATTAGGTTACTAAGAGAGAAAATAGACTTTAATATGTAAGCAGCTTTACCTTGTGCTACGCATTGAAGTGGTTGAGTTCCCAGAGTATGCTTTTCTTTTTTATCTTTCTTAGTTAATAAATGTTTATGTGCTTTTGTTATAACAGCATAACCGAAAGCCAACTATGTTTTTGGCACAGAAGTTGAGACAAAAGTTCTCGTGGGAGTTATATTTCAGAAGAGGAGGCAGACAGGACAGACAAAAAATAATTTCAGATACTGGTGAATACATTGGAAAAATAATAAGAATAGAGAATAGACAATTTATACAAGTATTTTTATTTAGAGGGTTTTCTATAATGGTAACATTTGTCTAAGGACCCTGAGCAAAATAAAGTAATTAACTATGAAAGATCACAGTGAAGAATGTTTAAGGCAAAGAACAGCAAGTGAAAAGACTAGAATCGGGGATAGCCTTTTTAGCGTGACAGAAGAATAACATTTAGCTAGAGCAGCATAGGAATTAAAGTTGGGAGTTAGGAGACCCATCGTAAAGTAATATCTAGGCTAGTGTTCAGCAAACTGACCCATGGAACCAAATTTAGCCTGTGATCTGTACGCCAAGAATAATTTTTATATTTTAAAAGGTTGTATTTAAGAACAAAATGAAAACATGACATAGGTCTTGTGTGGCCCATGAAGTTTAGAATATTTACCGTTTGGCCTTTTGCAAAAAAAGTAGATTAGGTTTTATTGGAACAATGTGAATAAAAGTACAGTTGGTCTTATTTGTGTGCGTCAAACAGGTTGGAGGTCCTGAAATGAATTAGAGCCTACTGCAGTTACCCTGGTAAAAAGAGATCTAGTCCTTTAGTTAAGGGAAGAAGTGAAGGCAGTAAGAGGTGATTGGATTAAGGATATGTTTTTAAAGGTAGTGTCATTAAAAATCGCCAAGCAGTTGAATTAGGTGTGCGGGAACATAAAGGCTGCTCCCTATTTTTAGTTTCAAGGGCAGTGCCTCCCCATGATTGTAAAATGTGCAGGTGTATACAGTGTGCTTCTTCATCAGCCTCCTGCTCTTCAGGTGTGTCCACTATTAAGAATTTGTACGTATCCTTTCAGACATTTTTCACTTGCTTAAAAAACACTAACATACTGATTGGCAACTTGAAATTTTTTTACTTAAGTATGACGTTCTTTTTCTGCTACAGAGATTTGGCTCATTCCTTTTACTAGGTATATGAGATTTAGATGTGTGCCATAATATTTTTATGGAGGAATGTTTTACGTGCCAATTTTTTTGTAGATAGAAAAAAGCTACAATGAGCACACAAAATTTTAAATTTTAAATTTTGTTTCTAGGTCTCATGCTGTTGCATGTGTCAATCAGTTTATCATCAGCAGGACTCAAGCTTTGATGTTGCACATTGATTCTTTTATTGAGGTAAGATTTGTCCTTGTCTCCCCCTTTATCTTTGAGAAGGTTAAGTAGTGCTAACTGCTGTTATTTTATTACAACTATAATCATTTATGATTATAAACTATTAAATGATTTCTGATAGTATTGAAATTGGATATAATACTTTGTTAAAATCCTTAAGCACTTAAGCTTTTATTTTCATTAGATAAAATTTAATTGAATAGTCCATTCCTTTCCAGCTTTTCTTAAAAGTACTTTAGAAGTGAAGCTACTGATACTGTTGTTGGGAAATTTTACAAAGAGGGGCAGATCATGGTGTTCTTTCTCTCATCACTTAAATTGACCAGCTTTTTAAACTAATAGACTAAGAGTAGTAGCCAGAAAGAACCTATAGCCATTTACAAGTTAACTAAAATACATCTTAAAAGGATTTTACTGATTGTCTACTGTGACTCAAACCCTGTGGTTAGTGCTGGGAGCATATACATTTTATGACTGCAAAGTGTTTTTTTTTGTTGTTTTTTGGGGGTTTTTTTGTTTTTTGTTTCTTTTTTTGACATGGAGTCTCAACTATGCCACCCTCAGTAGCGTGCCGCAGTATCACACCTCACAGCAACCTCACACTCTGGAGCTTAAGCGATTCTCTTGCCTCAGCCTCCCAAGTAGCTGGGACTACAGGTGCCTGCTACAACACCCAGCAATTTTTTTTTTTTTTTTTTTTTTTTCCCCTACAGTTGTCATTGTTGTTTAGCTGGCCAGGGCTGGCTTCAGACCTGCCAGCCTCAGTGTATATGGCCGGCACTAAACACTGTGCTATATGGGCTTCAAGCCCGCCAAGTGTTTTCTTTCAGTGTAGTGCAGTCAAGAAAGGTTTAGTGTAGCACATAATATTAGAGGTCTCAAGACTCCTGGGTTCAAATCCCATCTCCTCAGCTTAGTAGCTATGTATCCTTGGACATTTTAACTTACTTGACTGATTTCTGTTTCATCATCTATAAAATGAAGCCAGTAATTGACCTGCCTAACTGGATTGTTCTTTTGTTTTGGTGGGGTTTTGGTTGGTTGGTTGGTTGGTTGATTTTGGCTTTTTTTTTTTTTTTTGGAGACAGAGTCTCAGGCTGTTGCCCTGGGTACAATGCCATGGCATCAGCAACCTCAAACTCTTGGGACTTAAGTGATTCTCTTGCCTCAGCCTCCCAAGGAGCTGAGACTACAGGTGCCCGCCACAATGCCCAGCTATTTTTTGGTTGTAGCTGTCACTGTTTGGCAGGCCCAGGCTGGATTTGAACCCGCCAACTCCTGTGTATGTGGCTGGCGCCCTAGCCACTTGAGCTGCAGGTGCCAAGCCATGGATTGTTACAAAACTAGTTGCTGCAAATCAGTTGGAGTAATGTCTGCCACAGAGTAAGCATTTCATGTTAGCTGTTAATTCAGATGTAGTATTTCCTTAGTATTATTCTTTCACAGCTTAATAAAGGTGACAGTGGTAGACATGCCAGCATTCTTACAAGGAAATATAATTTACAATAAAAGAAATGAAATTCTCTCTGAAAATAAAAATGACGCAGGACTATGCTCAGTAAGTGCAGCAAGGACAATTTCTACATTTAAATTTTTGGAGGGACATGGGGGGACAGTTTCACTTTGTCACCCTTGGTAGAATGGCATCACAGCTCACAGCAACCTGAGACTTTGGGGTTTTAAGTAATCCTCTTGCCTCCACCTCCAGAGTAGCTGTGACTATAGGTGCCCGCCATAACATCCGGCTATTTTTAGAGAAGGGGTCTCCCTTTGGCTCAGGCTGGTGTTGAACCTATGAGTTCAAACAACCCACCTGTCTTGGCCTCCCAGAGTGCTGGGATTACAAGCGTGAGCCCCCACACTCGGCTATTTTAAAATATTTTGCATTATCATTAAATACCACATTGACATTTTCTTACTGCTTGATAATCCTACAAGATTCAGTCAGTTATGTACCTATTAGAGAAGAAACCTCTGGAGGAGGTGCCTAATATTTAGTAGGCCCTCAGTGACAATTTGCTAAATGTATAAATGGACTCATCATTTTCTTCAGTTATCAGTGTTCTAATCAGGGGCTAATGACATGTCTGCTAAGACTGACAGAATATTGATGGAAATATTGGTAATACATGGCTGTAACACCCATTGGCAAAGCTGGCTGGGTATAACAAAAGAGATAAGTGGAAGGTGGTAACATTGAACATCCCCATCCCCCCAACGTAGTTGTTGTCTCTAAAGTAAATTAATGAGCTCTTTTAGTAAAATTTAATGAGGGATATATATCTAACATCTAAGCAGTGCCTGTTGGGAAAACAGTGCTCTTGCTGTGTGAATATCTTCAATCTAAAGAGGAACTACAGAGTTTTGCGCATGTCAAATGTGGAGGCTTAACTTAAGAAAATTTTTTCAAATGCAGAAACAGTACTTCAGACACCCAGATTTTTCTTGTTGTTGAGACGGAGTCTTACTATTTCACCCTATGCCATGACCTCACAGCTCACAGCAACCTCAAACTGTTGAGCTTAAGCACTTCTCTTGTCTCAGCCTCCTGAGTAGCTGGGACTATAGGCGCCCACCACAACACCTGGCTATTTTTTGTTGCAATTATCATTGTTGTTTAGCAGGCCCGGCCTGAGCTCGAACCCAGCAGCTTTGGTGTATGTGGCTGGCACCCTACTCATTGAGCTATAGGCGCTGAGCCAAGACACCCTCAGATTTAATCATTGAATGTCTCCTTTGTTTTTCTTATTATAAGATTTCGGGTTCTTGTTTTTTTGTTTTTAACAGACATTTCTATAATTTTCCTGGAAAAAGACAGTGGAACACACAGGATTTTACATATTTTTGAATGCTCATTTTACTACTTTTAACATGTATATGTAAATTAAAACTTGATGAATAAAGGCCTTCTTTTTTTCCTCTCATTTCTCTGCTTGCGACTTCTATAAGAGACAGTTGTTTTTCTAGTTAAAGATTGTTAGTAGAGCGAAATGCCTATGAACTTAAGATTCTGTAAAAACCCCAAATTCAGATTGTCTACTGGCTAGCAAATTACTTCTGTTACTTCCTTTAGACAAAAACAAAGTTTCACTCTATTGCCCCAGGCTCACAAAACCCTCAAATTCCTGGGCTCAAGCAATCCTCCTGCCTCAGTCTCCTTGGTACTGGGACTACAAGTATGTGCCACCTTGCCCAGCTAATTTTTATATTTTTATTAGAGCTAGAGGTCAGGCTGGTCTAGAACTTCTGAGCTCAAGTGATCCTCCCACCTTGGATTTCAAGAGTGCTAGGATTGTAGGAGTGAACCACTGGGCCAGGCTGACTTCCATTTTCTTTTTTATAAAATTGAATAACAGTATTTTGGAGTTGTAGGGATTATACAAAGCAGTC
This sequence comes from Loris lydekkerianus, assembly GCA_963574355.1. NCBI lineage: Eukaryota > Metazoa > Chordata > Mammalia > Primates > Lorisidae > Loris > Loris lydekkerianus. The sequence goes on along the minus strand of CAUYPK010078422.1, from coordinate 16,287 downwards.
TACTATAGTCCCAGCTACTCAGGAGGCTGAGGCAGGAGAATCGCCTAAGCCCAGGAGTTGGAGGTTGCTGTGAGCTGTGATGCCATGACACTCTACCCAGGGTGATAAAGTAAGACTGTCTCTTTAAAAAAAAAAAAAAAGAAAAGAAAAGAAAGTTTATTCTCCATTTAGGCGTTCCTTTATTTTTTTTAACCTTGTGGAGCAGTGGTTCTCAACCTTCCTAATGCCAGGATGTATTTTAATTGTTACAAAGGGGTCACGACCCACAGGTTGAGAACCACTGTAGTAGAGGAACATGTAAGATAGATTATTCTTTTTACTTTTTTCTCAGTAGTTGAGTAGTCAACTTGGTGAACAACAGTTTAGGGTTAAGTTAGAAAATCAGTATATATGTATTTCTCAATTATTGATGCTTTTAGAGAACTTTTAACCTATTGCCACCTTGGGTCAGGATTAGTAGGAGTAGGCTGTTCTCTGACAGTAATTTTGAGGGGTAAATCAAACTGTGTTTTAAGTGCTTCTGAGTGAATGAGATGAATGCCCTGTGTCCTGATGACATGGTTTCGTTCTTGCAGACTAAATGATCTCAAACGCAATTGGTTTCACTGCATCAGACTGGCATTTCATCTTACATCAAAATCACAATTTTTGTCAGTTATTCATTCCACATTTCGGTGTCTTGTTATCTAATACTGTAGGCTACTTAATTTGTCATTTTTTTCCATAATATATCATCTTTCTTTAATGTCACCCCCAACTTACATATCATTGTGTATAAACCTTTCTAATATATTGTAGTATTTAAAGTAGGAAAAAATGTGTTTCTTGTCCAATAGAATCTCTTTGCACTGGCTGGTGATGAAGAACCAGAGGTACGGAAAAATGTGTGCCGGGCCCTTGTGATGCTACTTGAAGTCAGGATGGATCGCCTGCTTCCTCACATGCATAATATAGTGGAGGTAACACAGACAGTTTAAAGGCTCTTTCCTCATCTTTTTTCCAAGAAAAATGTATAATGTGAAACCCTGGCTTTCAAATTCATACAATTTATTGGACAGGGTGGGGGGGGTGGTTGTTTATAAAAATTAGGATTGTCTGGCAATTACAATTATCTTTATGATACATACGATGTTGTGGGGAGAGGTTATTTAATGGAGTAGATAGCTATTAGTTTGGTGAACTAGGATTTATTTTTATGTTTACTAAAATGGGGATTAGACTGTATTATCATTAAAACTTTGGGAGATTAAATGACATAGTCTCATGTTAGTGGAATTCAAAATTCTTAGAATTTAGAAACTCTTAATTATAAGAGTGTGCATCCTACCACATTACTGGTAAACTTCATCTGATTTACGTTATGGTAATGAGATTTCTGGCTTAACCTTTAGTCATTTTTGGCAGACTGTAGATTTTAAAAACTAAATTAAAGGAATATGTAGTATTAAACTGTTATTAAAACAAAGTACTGTTCAGACAATACTCAGTATTCTAAGAGTCAGAGCATACCATTTATTTTCTCATTGCTGGGTATAATTGTGACATGAGTATTATTACATAGCTTTGCAAGTGTGTTAAATAGTATGTTATCTAGAGCCTCCTTTTCACTTTCAAAGTTCTGTATAGGAGAAGGTGAATCTTTTTTAGATCACATCTAAGGTGTGTTGAAAGACTAGCATCTGTGGTATGCAATATCTCCTATCCTAAAACATCAGGAGAAATAGTCCTAGAGATAAAGATATGTAGCAGCATAGAATTGGGATAAATATTTTCTTCTTTGGACCTATTTTCTCTTTGAATAATCGGGTGGGATTGGTTTAAAGCTAGAAAAGTTAACAAAGTTAAAAAATAGCATCACTTGCTAGGTGAGAACATGTAGCCTAATCTAATGTTGCAGTACTTAAGCAATACTCAATAGCATAGGAGTGTGGGACATGATGTGGTATAGGGCCTGGCCTGTGACAACTGTTATATTGCCATATTTTCTCATGTAAGATGTTTCAACCCAGACAAAGATGTGTAAGAATTCATTATTTAACCACAATTTTAGCTGCATTTACATTTGGAAATCACATGAGTAAATGTGGCTTGGTTATGCCCAAAGGACTTGATCAACCTATTTTGTTGGAAATTACAAATTATGGTCATGATTGGAATTTCTAATTAGAAATTCTAATTAGGATTAGCAATGTGACATTTCAATGTGTATGTGCCAGTTCAGACATGTGAAAGTCTATATATACATTATAAAAGACAGCATGAGTAGTTATAAAAAGATTTTTCATTTTAAGAAAGGTTTAATAGTTCATGTTTTTCTAAGCAGGCTTAATATTTGATTATTAACATTCATATTTTAGACATCTTGGAGGTTTCATAAAATGCACCTACACAGCAATAGATGAATAGTACATACAAGGAACACTTTTCAGTTGACAGCATTCTATTATGTCGGTGCAAAAGTAATTGCAGGTTTGGACCATGAATTTTAGATCTTTATACCCAGGCTCAAACACGTCTTCATTAATCAAAATAGCTACCATTGCAATCAACACATTGTCGCCAGTGAGAAATAAGTTTGTTCCTGTAGTGTAAAAATCTGTGGTTCCAGGATTCAATGAATTCTTGGAAAGCATTTTCTTCATCCTGCTGGCTGTGGAAGTATTTTCCCTACAAAAAGTTGTTGAGATGCTTGAAGTGGTAGTTATTTGGCGAGAGGTCAGGTGAATATGGCGAGTGAGGCAAAACTTCATAGCTCAATTTGTTCAACTTGTGAAGCATTGGTTGTGTGACATGGTCAGTCGGGCATTGTCGTGGAGAAGAATTGGGCCCTTTGATCAATGCTGGCTACCAGGAGTTGCAGTTTTTGGTGTTTCATCAATTTGCTGAACATACTTCTCAGAAGTAATGGTTTTGATTGGATTCAGAAAGCTGTAGTGAATCAGAACAGTGGCAGACCACCAATGACCATGACCTGTTTTTGGTGTCAGTATGGCTTTGGCAAGTGCTTGGAGGTCCTGACAGTCCAACCACTGAGCTGATCATCACTGGTTGTCATATGAAATCCACTTTTAATTGGATGTCATAATCCAATTGAAAAATGGTTTATCGTTGTTGCATAGAAAAGACTATAACACTTGAGAAAAATTGCTCTGAGTTTTGGTCAGCTCATGAGGTACCCCCTTATCAAGCTTTTTCACCTTTCCAATTTGTTTCAAATGCCAAATGCAACAGGATCAACCCCGATGATTGCTCTCAACTGGCTGTTGTCAACTTGCAATGGCCAGCCACTATGCTTAACTTCAAAGCTCTTGTCTCCTTTGCAAAACTTCTTGAACTGCCTCTGCACAATATGTTCGTTAGCAGTTCCTGGGCCAACTGATGTTGCAATTTGTCTTCTGTGCTTTATAACCAATTTTTGAACTCAAATAAGAAAATCACTTTGACCAGCCTAAGCAAATAGAGACCACATCTCTACTAAAAATAGAAAAACTAGCCAAGTATTGTGGCAAATGCCTGTGGTACCAGCTAGGAGGCTGAGATAAGACGATCACTTGAGCCTAAGAGTTGGATGTAAGTAAGCTATGATGCCATGGCATTCAACCCCAGGGTAACTGAGTAAGAAAAAAGCTTGAATTTGCTTTTTGGCTAACATCACTTCCATAGTGCAAAGTAAATATAAAATAAACAGCAAGTAATGTCATTAGCAAAAAAACATAAAACAAGAAATGTAGGCTTGGCGCCTGTAGCTCATTGGTTAGGGCACTGGCCACATAACATTGGGGCTGGCAGGTTCAAACCCAGCCTGGGCCTGCTAACCAACAATGACAACTACAAAAAAAAATAGCCAGGTGTTGTGGCAGGCACCTGTAGTTCTAGCTACTTGGGAGGTTGAGGCAAGAGAATCACTTAAGCTCAAAAGTTTGAGGTTGCTGTGAGTTGTGATGCCATGGTACTCTACTGAGGGCAACAAAGTAATACTATTTTCTCAAAAAAAAAAAAAAAAAAAAAAGGCTCAGGACCTGTGGCTCAAGTGGCTAAGGTGCCAGCCACATACACTTGAGCTGGCAGGTTTGAATCCAGCCTGGGCCTGCCAGACAACGACAGCTGCAACCAAAAAAATAGCCAGGCGTTGTGGCAGGCGCCTATAGTCCCAACTACTTGGGAGGCAGAGGCAGGAGAATCACTTGAGCCCAGGAGCTGTAGGTTGCTATGAGCTATGATGCCATGGCACTCTGCCCAGGGTGACAGCTTGAGGCTCTGTCTCAAAATAAAAAGAAATGTACATTAAAATGATACGCAACATAACCACATTGTTAAGAATGTATTCCAGGAGGCACCCAGAGCTCAGTGGCTAGGATGCCAGCCACATACACCGAGGCTGGTGGGTTTGAATCCGGCCTGGGCCAAGGCAGGGGACAGGAACTAAAACCTCAACCCTGGGCAGTTGACAATGACCAAATGAAGACAAGATGGCTTTTGCATCCATCCAAAGCCTGAGGCTCTTGATTGTGTGAGATACAAGAATTATCTGAGGGGACAGGCCCGAAAGTTCCCCTTCTGTGTAGAAGGGTTCAAATTGCCCAGAAAAATTCCAAAGAGGACACTATATGGGGAAAAAAAGATAGTTAAGAGAGAGAATGTGTACAGAGGCCATCTGTGGGTCCTTCTGTTACAGGGTACAAAAAGATTAAGTTACCACCTCCCCTCTCCCCTGTGCTGGGTTTTTGAGACATATATGGCCTTTCAAGAAAGAGCAACAATGACAACTGCAACAGAAAAATGTCCAGGCGTTGTGGTGGGCACCTGTGGTCCCAGCTACTTGAGAGGGAATCTCTTAAGCCCAAGAGTTTAAGGTTGCTGTGAGCTGTGATGTCACTGCACTCTACCCAGGGTGACAGCTTAAAACTCTGTCTCAAAAAAAGAAAATGTATTCCAGTATCAAATATCAAATGACAACTTTTAACAATGCAAAAACCATAATTACTTTTGCACCAACCTGATAAATCACTGGTTCTTAAGTTAACTGCATTTTAGAATAACTTAGAACTTTTTTTTTTTTTTTTTAATCCAAAAGCCTAGGTTGAGAGCCATGATAAAATGCAAGGTAGCAGCAAAGGCCAATGTAGGATTGACTTTATATTAATTATGTGATTTAAACCGATTAAAATTAAGAACCCTTTGTTTACAGTACATGCTACAGAGGACTCAAGATCAAGATGAAAATGTGGCTTTAGAAGCTTGTGAATTTTGGCTAACTTTAGCTGAACAGCCAATATGCAAAGATGTACTCATAAGGCATCTTCCTAAGTAAGTGTTCCTTCTTGTAAGTGCCAATTTGTTCTTTATTTAACTTAACAGTGATTTCTCATTTTATAAAATTCTGCCATCAGAAAGTGAAGTTGTATAGAAGTTAGACGTAAGCTTACTATTGGTGTTGGTATAAGAGATTTTTCAAGGAACAATTACCCTTTTTTAAAATTCTGTGAGGGTGGTTTATTCTAAATCATAAGTCTGGTGTTGGCGCAATGGCTTGTACCTGTAATCCTCGTACTCTGGGAGCCTTAGGCAGGCTGAGGAGTTCAAGACCAGCCTAAGCAAGAGGAAGACCCCCTCTGTAAAAATACCCGGGTGTTTAGGCAGATGCCTATAGTTCCAGCTACTCAGGAGGCTGAGGCAAGAAGATGGATTGCTTTAGCCCAAGAGTTTGAGGTTTCTGAGAGCTATGACACCACAGCATTCTACCCAGAGCAACAAAGTGAGATTCTGTCTCAAAATCATAATTCTGAATAATTTATGGCACAGTTCTTTTTTTTTTTTTTTTTTTTTTTTAAACAACCCTTATTCTTTGACCATAGACCTTCAAATGGGGTTTTCTTTTTACCCAAAAACAATTTCTCATTGAGCCTATTTTTAACCCAAGGAATGCTGTTCTGTCAGTTATTTTAAAAGTAATGCTTTTTTCTAAAAGTAAAGTAATAAAGGTTCATGGGAGGAAATTAAATGGTAGAAAACAAATTTTCACTACTGTGAGTGATCACTCTTAGTGTTGTGATGTGTCATCTTTGCATATTTTTTTCTGTGTAGGTACCATACACTATAAAGACTAACGTGGGGGGAAGTAGATTTGATAACACATGATGTACTCACTATGGCATCTTGCTCAGAGTTAGTGCTTAAAATTTTTGCTTATGCTATTTTATGGTTTGCTGTTTTCAGTTGTATGCCGTATGCTTTCCTCCATGTCATTAGTCTTTAAAACTTTAGTGTTTATTTAGTGTACTATTTAGTGTAGTATTCTGTCATGGTGTGCACACCATATATGTAAAATTAACTTTTATGTGTGTATACCATACATATCCAATGTGTTGAATATTGGCTTTTTTTTTAACCAAATAATCCTGGAGTGAACATCATCTTTTGGCACAATGGCTCACACCTGTAATTCTAGCACTCCATAAATGATTCAGTTAGCCCCATTAAAGCTTGCTTTCTTTCTTTATAGTTTTCTTCATAAATATTCCATATGGTTCTCTAGGAAATATGTACCCATCTATGCCCTGATAGCAGTGTCCATTTTGTCACAACTTTCACCAGCCATTGATTTTAATTTTTCTAATTTTTGCCATCTGGATGAGCAAAATACAAATACTGTAGTGTTAATGTTTTGGTATTAGTGAAGTTAAATTTGTTTTAGATGATTATGATACTTAGATGTTCTTATTTTCATATAGTAACTAAGTCCTTTTTCTTTTCTATTGTTTCTCTGTCAAGGAAACAGAAATTCTACCTGTATTTTTTTCTAGTCAGTCTAGAATTTATTTGGGAGTGAGGGCGAAATGTATTTTTTTTTTCTTTAAGAAATTCATGTACTACTTTTCTTTATAATGCCTTTTTATGATGTTTGATGTGTACGTATTGGGTCGTATATTTCCAAAAGTAATAAACAAATACTAATCTTTATAAAAACTGCAAAGATTTTATTAATGAGAACTTAGGCCTATAACATTAGGAGATAGTAATAATTGAATATGCGATTATAACTAGGTTCCCTAACTCCATCATTATACTAATATAATCCAAAATTTTTAAAACAGATGAATTCAGTACCAGGCTAAAAGGTCACCACCTTCAAAAATGTTGAGCAGCTCCAGCCATTCATGACTTGATTTCATTTGTATCTTCCCTACCACTGTTTGGGAGACATTTTTAAGATTGCTTTTCGTTTTTAGATAGTGCTAAAATGTTGGGAGAATATTAATGGCAATCTGCTGCTGAGATAAAAGCACAACAAAAGTTTTTTCTGGTTCTGTTAAGCAGACTTTTGCTTAATATGAATGAAAATGTTTGTTTTTGCTTAAGAAATAAAATTCTGGGGCGGCGCCTGTGACTCAGTGGGTAGGGCGCTAGCCCCATATATCGAGGGTGGTGGGTTCAAACCCAGCCCCGGCCAAACTGCAACAAAAAAATAGCCAAACTGCAACAAAAAAATAGCCGGGTGTTGTGGCAGGCACCTGTGGTCCCAGCTACTCAGGAGGCTGAGATAAGAGAATCGCTTAAGCCCAAGAGCTGGAGGTCGCTGTGAGCTATGTGACGCCCTGGCACTCTAGGGAGGGCAATAAAATGAGACTCTGTCTCTACAAAAATAAATAAAATTCTGTGTCACGAGATTTCTTGTTAATACGAACTTATTTAGAAAACACTAATATAACAAGGAAGACAAGTTCTGTTTCTAGGCTACATAATTTGTTCTTTTTATTTTTTAAACAGTACTGTACTATTTTGATGCATTAAACATTTAAGGTACGGTATTTTGTTTTCTGGTAGAGCAGTTCTTCATTTATCTCTTTTTCCCCCTGAAATTATTTTGGCTTTTCACACTGTTAATTCTTGTGCACTGATATCTTATAGGACTGCTGTGTAAAACACTGTTAATTGTTGTGCACTGATATCTTATAGGACTGCTGTGTAAAACAGCTCAATGCTTAACACATTTTTAAGTATTCATTAAATATTTTTTGTTGACATTAATGTTTTTATATGGTGTTATATTTTTTTAAAATTCCTTTGGCCAAAGAGAAGTGCCTAAAAAAAATTTTTTTTTTCTTAATGGCTACATGTGGCTCCAGGAGAATTCTGAATAGTTAGATCTGTTCATAAATAACGATCTGCTTTGTCTGTCTTATTCTAGATTGGCACATGGGCAAGGTTAGCCTCCCATATCTTACTTTCTGACTTATCATCATCTTATTAGCCCAGATTTATCAGTCTCTTATGTCCTACAAACTTTATTAGGCCCATCTGCCACACCACTCAAAGGCCCTTTACTTCTGTCTTCTTCGAATCTCAGATTCCTTGATTTGTTCTTTTTCCATCTGACAGACATTATAATCACAAATAAATTATACCACCATAAACTTACATTTGCCCTGCATGTGTCTCCCCTGAACTTTTTTTCAGATGAGCTGCTTTAACTGGGCTGTTGTATACCACTGGCGCCAGTTACACTATCCCAGGGGAATGTTGACTGTAGAAATCCATGGTCTTTAGCTTCATGTGGTCGCTTCACACTATCTGCTGATCCTTGTTCCAAATCACCTTTTTTATTTTCCATTCACTTGAAAAAAGAGGACTTTTTCAAACCTTCATCACCCTTCTAAATTTCTTTGTTCATTTTGAGCAGTTTTGTTTTTATAGAGAAAGTAGATGACCTTTTCTTTTGCCCAAAAACTTAACTCATTCAAATTTTCCTTTACTACTTAAGGCCTTGAATAATAATTTTTTATCACCAGGGACCTCACCCCATCAGATATTCTCTCTCAGCTTTTCCCTCTTGCCTCTTTTTTCGTAACTTTTTCTGTAATTATGGAAAACTGATTACAAGTCTTAACCTAGTTATACTAGCTTCAATGTTTAATTATTATTAATATTTCTATTTCAGAATTAAGAAGGGCTTTGAGCATGGAAGTTTGGCTGGTTCACATTTCTTAAATCTGTCCAGGGAATTTTTCAATTCTGTTGCTTTCTTTTTTTCCTATTAGTGTTTTCTTCACTTAATGAGGGTATAACATACATAGTCACTCGGTATACTCAAAGACAGTATTGGTAGTGGTTGTCTCACTAGTTTTATTAGTGTGCATAAGATTTTTAAGAGTTCTAATTCTTTAGATCTTTCTTTCATGAATTTATTTCTTTATAGGTTAATTCCTGTGTTAGTGAATGGCATGAAATACTCAGATATAGATATCATCCTGCTTAAGGTAAGGAAACTTCTGATGAATAAGGAAGATAATTTTTATATTAATACATATATTAGTACATTTTTTAATTTGGTCAATAAAAGATTTATTTAGAATAGATTTTCTGTTGTATATGATAGGCTATAGAGATTGAGAAGTAGAAGTAAACATGAATTTGGGTGATAATTAAATTTTTGCTTTATTGGAACTAATTATAACATCAGTAGGGTTATAATTAATTTTTCCTTTATTTAAATTACTTGGAGTCTATTTAAAAGTATAACTTCTTAAGTATGCTAATCTGAATTTGCACAGGTACACTTAGATTATACCAATCAATGGAGACAGTGTAGATAGCCAAAAGGGCCTGATTAAACCTAGCAGGTGTTATGTTAATCTCTTCTCCCCTCTGCAAGGAACTTTTTTCTGAGGAGAGTGGTTATCAACCACTCAGGGGTTATGCTTCAAACTCTTGTGCATGACCTCATCTCTGGATATACCAATTTTTTTTTTTTTTTTTTGTAGCTTAAATAATAAATGATACCAAAAGTTTATCTTTTTTAAAAAAAAAAAAAAAAAACAGGGTGATGTTGAAGAAGATGAAACAATTCCTGATAGTGAACAGGATATAAGGCCACGTTTTCATCGATCAAGAACAGTGGCTCAGCAGCATGATGAAGATGGAATTGAAGAGGAAGATGATGATGATGATGAAATTGATGACGACGATACAATTTCTGACTGGAATTTAAGTAAGTCAGAGAGGGAAAGACACAATTAACAACTTTGGTAACTATTGAGATGTAATTCACATACTATAAAATTCCCCAATTAAAGTATACAATTCGTGGTTTCTAATATATTCACAGAGTTATCCAACCCTCACCATAATCTATTTTAGAATACTTTTTACCACCCGGTAAAGAAGGCATATACCCATTAGTCACACCCATTTTTCCTCTAGCCCTAAGAAACTACCAGACTGTATTCTGTCACTGTGGATTCTATTCTGGACATTTTATATAAATGGAATCATGGAAACATTTTGTTGTGGTGGCTGTCCTGCACATGTAGTATATGATCCTTTGTAACTGTATTCTTTCACTTAGCATACTGTTTTCAAGTTTCATTTACATGGTAGTATATATCACTAGTAATTTTTTATTGTGAAATATTTCATATACCATATTTTTGTGTGTGTATATATATGTATGTATGTGCACATACAGACACATGTATGTGCATATACACTTGTACCAGTTAGTGGATATTTGTGTCTTTTCCCCTTTTTGGCTATTGTAGATAGTAATGCTGTAAACATCGATGTAAAAGTATTTGTGGGTTTTTAATTCTCTTGGATATATACTCAAGAGTGGGATTGCTAGGTTTTATGGTAATCCTGTGTTTAACCGTTTAAACGTTTGAGGAACTGTCAGGGTATTTTCCAAAGTGGATGTATCATTTTACTTTCTAATATCTGAAGGTACCAGTTTATGTATTCATTAACCCTTACTATTACCGTATATACTCAAGTATAAGCCGAGTTTTCTCGGCACAAAATTTGTGCCCAAAAACCTGAACTTGGCACAAATTTTGTGCCGGCAAAACTCGGCTTCTATTCGAGGATATACGGTAGTCATTCTAGTGGATGTAAAATAGTATTATCTTGTGATTTTAGTTTGCATTTCCATGATGGGCCTACTTTTAAATTTATTCATTAATATATTCTTTAAAAAGATGCCTTACCTCAAACTACTGTTTCTCAAAAGGCTATGTACATTTTGATACTATAAAATAAGAATATCATGACAAGCTTTTCTTTTTTTCCTAAAAGTGTGCTGTAGTGGTAATTTGCATGATAATTGACTAATTATCATAGATAATTCTCCAATAATATATATTGCTTTGTCATTTGAAACTTCGAAAATAAGCTTTTTAAAATAATTTTCAACCTTAGCTATAAATCTACATTATCAGTGAAGCTGGTAGTCTGGCCCATACTCTTTTAATTGTAGTGGTACCTATGCATCTGTGTTTTGATTTTGCTTGCTTGTTTTTAAATCTCTACTACTATCGTTGAGGGTTTCTCCATCTTGGCACTACTGGCATTTAGAGCCACATCATTCTTTGTTGTGGTGGCTGTCCTGTACATTGTAGGATATTGAGCACCATCCATAACCTCTATCCAAAGATGTCAGCAGCATGCATAAAATTGGAACAAACAGCAGTGTCTCTAGATACTGCCAAATGTGCTCTGGGAAACAAAATTACCCCCAGGTTAGAACCACTACTATAGTTCAAAGTATTGAGATGTCTAGTAAAATAACTGATAAAGTGACTAAGGATATATGTTGTCAGCCTATATTGTGTAATCTGTCTAATTATGTAATGCTAATTCTTCGGTTTCTTCCTTAGTGTCCTATAACATTTTATTTAGACTGCCTGATGTGGGAAGCACTAGGCCAAGAACTATATATGCATATCACATTTAATCTTTCCAACAACTTTAGATAGGTAAAGAAACTGTAAAAGAGAAAGTTGCCGAAGGTTAGCATAGCTAGCACTAATAGTGTATATCCAGTTTTGGAATCCAAGTCTTCCTTAATAAGGTAACCCAAGGTCTTTATTGCTATCACAAATTACTTCCCAGTGTATTTTTACTTTCATGTGGAGGGTAGGATGGTTCAAGATATATTATAGATGACTCTACAAAAGTCATATACATTGGGAGGGGGCCACATTCCCTTTACATCCCACATTTCTTTATATCCTTACAGAAGCTTTTCTGTGCATGTATAGGAAACTGCATGAATCTTAGAGAAGCCATTTACAAAAACACATTATATGTACTCTGCTGGGGTTTTGCTTTGTATATCTTCTGCCTCGTTCTGTTATCAGTACATACAGATTTTAAAAATCTTTTATCATTGCTAATTTGTAAATAACCGTTTTCTGTGCATGTTGGAAAAATTTTGATACTTAGTCCTTTTTGTGCTGCTATAACTGAATACCTGAGACTAGGTAATTTCTAAATAACATAAATTTATTTGGCTCTCAGTTCTAGAGGCTGGGAAGTCCAAAATCGAGGGGATGCATCTGGTGAGGACTTTATTTCTGTATTATCCCATAGTGTACAGGCAAAAGAGCATGAGAGAGAGCAAGAGAGAGCTAACCTTGCTTTTATATTAGGCCAACTCTCTTGATAACTTATTCCTGCAAAGAGGACATTAATCCATTCATGATGGCAGAGAAAGCCTTCATGGTCTAATCACCTCTTTATCAAGCACCATATGTTGGGGATTAAGTTTCTAACATCCAAACTTGGTGGGACATGCTCCAACCTGTAGCAGTTAAAATTATCTTTTTGTTCTTTTCTAAATTATCATATTAATGAAATCTGAATTGATTTTTAGTCTCATAGTTAATTCATTGTAAACATTTTCTGGCACTTTTTATGCTTCATGGGCCTGTGACTTTTGTTCCTAACAACTAAATAATTACATAACTTGATTCTAAATGATCCACCACTAAAAATGTTAAGTAGAATTAATATGTGTTTTGCTTTGTGATTGTAACAGTGGGCATCATATTGGAAGCACTGAATTGAGTGGAATAGCATATGTTTTGATTTTTCTATATAGATAAAAGAATTCAAGTATGGCAGTCATGAATAGAGTAGAATGTCTTTGTCATTAATTTGCTAATTCTTTGTCATAAAAATTGTAGTAGAAAATACAGGTATTTTCATCTGAAGACAATCTCCTATTTAATTGAATTCTTATGAATAAAGTGTAATGCATATAAATAAATACTAATTTTTAATATGTAATTAACTTATAAGAGAGATTAATATTTTTTTTTGTTCGATATTTCCTTAGGAAAGTGTTCTGCTGCTGCCCTAGATGTTCTTGCAAATGTGTATCGTGATGAGCTACTACCACATATTTTGCCCCTTTTGAAAGAATTACTTTTTCATCACGAGTGGGTTGTTAAAGAATCAGGCATCTTGGTTTTAGGAGCAATTGCTGAAGGTAAGTTTAAGTTCAGTTTGAATTGTAAAGTTCACTCATGCTAATGAGGGTAGCCTGCTTTAAGGAGAAGCAGACTATATAAAGACTTCACTCTTGAATTCACATAGTATCATGAGTGTAGGGCAGAGAAGACTATGATTCATATTAACTGCAAGAGGGATAATTGCGTACAAAACTCATCTTACAATAAGTTTCTGCTTAGAACCGGTTAACTATTGTTAAACAGCCATGGACTGACTGCTGACTTCAGCAACCTTTTTTATTACTGTAATGGGAGCAGAACAAGGGCACTCTGACATCTGAAGCATCTCCCTTGCTAAAAAAAATAGCATTATTGCCTAGGTAACTAGAAGAAACCTAGTAAGGCAAGAGAGTCATCACTCTGTATAAGGGCTACTATTAATTCTGTAAATATCTTTCTACAAGAAGTTGAAACACTTCACAGGCATTTCTGAAAATCATGATTAGTGTTAACAGATACACAAAGAAGATCTAACCCTAAGGTCCTTAGGAGCAGTAAGCTCTAATTTCAGGGTTTTTAAAAATTACTTAGATATATATTATCACAGTATATTTATAAATGAAAATACTAAAAAAACTTTTCATGGGTGTGTATATCGTTTTAGTTTTCAACTGGAACAATTTTAGTAAAATTTTAGCACTTAGGCAGATTTCTGTTACTGTTTTCTAGGTTGCATGCAAGGCATGATTCCATACTTGCCTGAGCTCATTCCTCACCTTATTCAGTGCCTCTCTGATAAAAAGGCTCTTGTGCGTTCCATAACGTGCTGGACTCTTAGCCGCTATGCACACTGGGTAGTCAGCCAGCCCCCGGACACGTACCTGAAGCCATTAATGACGGAACTGCTCAAGCGCATCCTGGATAGCAACAAAAGAGTACAAGAAGCTGCCTGCAGGTGGGACACATTCATAGCACTGTGTTCATTGTGGGAGTGGGTAATTCAGCGAGCAGCTAATTTTCAACCTTACAATGGAATGTTTATGTTGAACCATTAATGGAGTATTTCATAATGAAAAATTTTTCAACTATGTCAGTTCAGGTTTCTTTTTTTTTTTCCCCAGCTTTCCTTTTTCTTAGAGAAGTTTTTGCTGAGTTGATCTGTAGATTTGGGGTTTGCATTATAGCATGTTTTATACATGTTTGGTTGAGAAAAATTTATTTGCAGCTTTTAAGTATGACTATGAAGACATCAGCCTTTGCTGTTTCTTTCTCTTCACCCCCCTGCTCAGTAGCTATGGTAACATAATAATCTTTTACACTGATTCCCTCAGGCATCTGAAGTGGTACTGGCAGGATACCTACTCTTGAAGGAGTAACAAAATTTGAGCACATTCACATCTTTAAACTATAGGTCAACTATCATAACTTCACAGAGAGTCTCACAGTGACCTGTGATGTGTCTCTTACCAACTGTGGCTTTTGAGTGCTTTGTAGCTCTGCTCTAAGAGCAACTATGTTTTGGTTGGGTTTGAAGCGCTCTTTTTTATTTTTATTTTTTCTTTTTGTTCTGAGACACAGGGTCTTATTGTTGCTCAACCTGGAGTACAGTGGACAATCATAGGTCACTACAATGTTCAATTCCTGGGCTCAGCCTCCTGAGTCTCAGGGATTACAGGCGTATATCACCATGCCTAGCTAGTTTTTTATTTAATTTTTTATAAAGACAGAGTCTTGCCACGTTGCCCAGGCTGTTCTCAAACTCCTAACCTGAAGTAATCCTCCCAGTCAGCTTCTCAAAGCACTGAGATTGTAGGCATGAGGTATTGTGCCTGGCCTTTTTGCTTGTTTTTTGTTAACTTTGAGACAGGGTCTTGTTCTGTCCTCCAGGTTAGAGTACAGTGACATTATCATAGCTCATAGCAACCTCAGCCTCCTAGGCTCAAATGATCCTTCTGCTTCAGCCTTCCGAATAGCTGGGACAACAGACATGCACCTCCATGCTCAGTTAATTTTTTAATTGTTTTTGTAGAGATGCGCTCTCTTACTCAAGCTATCTTGAACTCATGGGCTCTATCAGTTTTCCCCGCCTTGGCCTCCCAGAGTGCTGCGATTGTAGAATGAGCCACATGCCCACTCCGTCTCTCTTTATATCAGACGAGCAGCTGCTTTCACTATAAATATTTCAGTTTCCTGGAAAAAGTATGTCCTAAAAGGGCCTACTCCTTAATGTTTATAAGTAGATGTGCTTTTACTGTTAACACTGGTAATAAGAAATAACTGCTGTGAAAGGAGGAAGGTAAATTTGATTTAGACCTTACTAGATCAGAAGCAGTAGTATCTGGAAGAGTTGAAGTTCTTAATGAGATGAAAGAAAGTCCAACAAGGTGGCTAGTGTGATTAATAGCATTAAGTGTTTTTGTTTTAAAATGGAGGGAGGATATAGATTGTATTTGGTATCCTATGATTTATTAATTCACGTTATAATTCACGTTAAACATATACTAAAATGCTGGGTTTACAGTCTCTGCCATCTTGAAACTTACAAACTAGTAAGAAATAACCAAATGATTATGTATTTGTAATTTGTGGCAAGTGTTATGAAGGAAATGAATAAATATCACAGTGCTGTATGATCGGACTTTCGTATCTATTTGTCCTAATAAATAAAGCCGTACATAAGGCAAATTTGTAGCAACAAATGTACTCTGCACCTTAATGCACATTAGAGAAACATTTGAGGGGTGGTGACTCCTAGTATACATCTGGCAGTTAAGGTATAGAGTTCAAGAGTTTTAATTCTGATTTCATTAAACTGGAACAGTCACTAGAATGTACTGTATATACTCGAGTATAAGCCGAGTTTTTTTGGCACAAAATTTGTGCTGAAAAACCCGAACTCAGCTTATACTCGGGTCAGACAGGTTATTTGATTCGGTGATTGTGATTTAGCTTGATTACCTGTTAAGCTATGGTTTTCTGCACTTTATTTAAAGTTTTAAAGTTGTTGTTGCTAGTTCACAGTTTTTCTTTAGCAATAAATATGGAAAAGCATTAAATC
>CAUYPK010078419.1:0-13351 GCA_963574355.1 Loris lydekkerianus | reverse complement strand
AATTTATTAATCCATTTGTGGATCGATGGGCACTTGGGCTTTTTCCATGACTTAGCAATTACGAATAGGGCTGCAATAAACATTCTGGTACAAATATCTTTGTTATGATGTGATTTTTGGTCTTCTGGGTATATGCCCAGTAGAGCAATTACAGGATTGAATGGCAGTTCTGTTTTTAGATCTCTAAGTGTTCTTCATATAAAGGGATATTTTAAATGAGGAACAATTAGTTTGTCGAAGAGTAAATAAGAACTACTTGCCTTAAATTCTTTAATAGCAGGGAGCGCAGTAGTTTATGAATTGTTCAATACCACCCAATTGAAAACTTATTTTAAGTCTTCTGACATTTAGTGGTTTATACAGACGTGTTTCATGTGTTGAGCTATTTCAGCTTTAAAAATTAAAATAAATTGGCCAGGTACAATAGCTCCTGCCTGTAATCCTAGCACTTTGAGAGGTTGAGGTGAGAGGATTGCTTGAGGCCAGCCTGAGCAAGGGTGAGACTCCCGTCGGGTTGATGACTTGTGCCTATAATCCCATTTACTCCCGAGGCTGAGGCAGAGTGCTACTTATGAGGTTAGGTAAATCTCCTGTAAGCTCTTCATCACAATATCAAAGTTACTGTGTACTCTAGGCATTTTACTGAAAATTAGGATAACTGAGAGCTTAGTGCCTAGGTCTTGAAAAAGGTTTGTTTTGTGTTAAATTTATGCATATTTTATTTAGGTCAGGGATTGGAAAACTATTCACTTCCTTTCTGCTGCTTATTTTTGTATAACCCAACCTAAGGGTGGTTTTAAAATTTTTGAATAGTTGGAAAAATATTGGCTGGGCACCCATAGTTCAGTGGTTAGGGCGCTAGCCACATACACCAGGGCTGGTGGATTTCAACCAGACCCGGGCCTGCTAAACAACAGTGACAAAGCAACAGCAAAAAATAGCCACGCATGTGGCAGGCACCTGTAGTCCCAGCTACTTGAGAGGCTGAGGCAAGAGCATCACTTGAGCCCAAGAGTTGGAGGTAGCTGTGAGCTTAACGCCACAGCACTCTACCAAGGGCAACATAGTAGGACTCTGTCTAAAAAAAAAAAAAAAAAAGTTGGAAAAATATCAAAAGAAGGATGATAGTTTGTCATGAAAATTACCTAAAATTCTAATTTCATCATCTATACAAATAAAATGCTGCGGGACGTAGCCATGTCTGTTTGTTCAGATATTATCTATGGCTGCTTTTGTGCTAATAACCACTAAGTTGAGTAGTTGCAGATGATATGGCCTTTTATTGAGTCTTTATGAACCCCCAATCTAAATAATATCATCTTAGTGCAGGACTTGTTTTAAATAGAGTAAAATCTCCATAGTTGACCACCTCCTTAAGCTGACCCAGTTTTCATGGACTGAATAGGCACCACATGTACTCAATGGAAGAATAACCTCTATGTATTGACCGCTTGGACTGTGAAATACAATATTAACTTAATTAATTAACCTCTATAACTTGACCAGTTAAATGCACTCCACACCAAGGGGTAGAAAGTATGAGCTTTGCCCTTAATTGTATTTTTTCTTTAGTATAAGTTCTTTTTTACTGTTGTTGTTACTGCTGTTGGATTAGGCCTAACGCCCTCTTGTTTATCACGTATTATAGACTTTTTCAATATGAAGGACTGGCCTGAATTGTAGGCACATCCTATAGTATTGAAAAATTTTACAATTGATGGAGGCATGATGGCCCAAAGGAAAGAACTGACATCTAAGGAAAAGGTGACTATCTACATTTTCTGGAAAGCAGCAGACGAAGAAAGATGGAGGAACATTTTGGTGTTAGCAAGACCACAGTTAGCAACACCCAAAAATGTAAACATGAGCTCCCAGAGGGATCTGGTGAGGAAAGCAGAGACCTACAGCAGAAAAGGAGGAAAACTTCCTCCATAAAGTGGGTGAAGCCAGTGAAGCTGGTTCAGACAAATGAGGGCAGTTAACACCTGAATCTCCAGGCCAGTGATCCAACAAGTTGCCAATCACTTGGGCTGGGCTTGGTGATCTCTTCACTCTGGGAGGCCAAGACAGATAGATCCCTTGAGCTTAGGAGTTCAAGATCAGAGTGAACAAGCGTGAGACCTCAACTCTGCTAAAAATAGAAAAACTAGTCAGGCATAGTGACAGGCACCTGTAGTCTCAGCCACTTGGGAGGCTGAGGCAGGAGGATCACTTGAGCCCAGGAATTTGGGGTTGCTGTGAACCCTGATGATGCCATGGCACTCTACCCAGGGTGATACAGGGAGACTCTGTCTAAAAAAAAGAAAAAAGAATCCATCACTTGGAGATCAAACAGATGGGAATGGATGACTGGTGGTCTATTTGAGGAGTGGGTAACAGGTATGGACTGAAGGTTATTATGCAGATTAAATGAGAATAAATATAAAGTTCTTAAAACAGTTTTTGGGAAAAACCAGATATGAACTACTGTTGTTAGTGTTTATTTTTGAATTATCTTTTATTTTTGCCTGAGCAAACAGCTAAAAACTTAAAATGACTTTTTTTCCCCCAGAGCAAGTGGAATTACCTGCTGTGGCATCAGTCAGTGCTTCAGTGATTAAGTCTCCGTCAGATCCCTCACCTGTTTCTGTTCCTCCGCCCCCACTTCTGCTCCCAGCAGCGTCCACAAGGAGCAGCAGTGCACCCGGGCAGGGCAGCACGCCCAGCACGGATGGCCGGCCACCACAGGCCATCGTCAAGCCCCAGATCCTCACCCATGTCATCGAGGGCTTTGTGATTCAGGAGGGGCTGGAGCCATTTCCTGTGAGTGACAGGCATGTTTTTGTGTTTGTTACTCACATAATATTATTTCTAAAATTGTCTATTCTCTAATGAAAACCTTGTAATTTTATTTCAAAAAAGTTATCAGTTTTTATCTAGAATTTGTATATCTATATCTTTATTTAAAAATATATATTAGCATTTTACTCTAGCTATTTAGGTATATAAACTATGGAAAAAGTGAAACAAATCTCAAGATACAGAGGTAGTATCATTTTTATAATTTTTGGAGAAAGGTAGTTGGAAGTTTACTTCAATGAAGTAAACATTTCTATTTTTTCTTTGTAGGGAGACTGAAATGACCCTTAAAGTGCGTTTTAAAAATAGTGCATCAAAATATGTGATACTTTGAATTTTAATTTGAGAGCAGGAAAAGTAACTTCCCAATGACCTAATACATCTGTAGTCATCCAGTTGATGGTTTATAATTAGCAACGAGATTTTCTCATTCCTAAATTCCATCCTTCAATCAGATTTCAAAAATGCTTTAAAATGTTCACTTCGAAATGGAGGAGATGTTCTATGACTGCTAAGTCCTATAATTTGAGACCAGCTGTACATAATTTTAGAATTCTTATTAGAAATGTGACTTTAGGCTCAGTGCCTGTGGCTCAAGTGGCTAAGGCGCCAGCCACATACACCTGAGCTGGTGGATTCGAATTCAGCCTGGGCCACCAAATAACAATGACGGTCGCAACCCAGAAATAGTCAGGCATTGTGGCAGGTGCCTGTGGTCCCAGCTACTTGCCAGGTGGAGGCAGGAGAATCGCTTGAGCCCAGGAGTTGGAGGTTGCTGTGAGCTGTGATGCCATGGCATGCCAGGGCAACAGCTTGAGGCTCTGTCTCAAAAAAAAAAAAAAAAAGAAGAAGAAGAAGAAGAAGAAATCTGACTTTAACATACACCCACAAGAAACTGAACACAAAGGCAATTGATTGGGTAATCATCTATCACAATGTAAGATTTTCACCCATGAATCTGAAAATTCACTTGATTCAAGGCCTTCAAAAGCAATAATTTATACGGTAATATTTAGAGATGAAGATTTTTCCTTAGAAAAGAAATCAAAGATAGGTAGACATAAAGACGGTACAACTAGTCTCAAATTATAAGACTTGTAGTGATAGGGGACCTCTGTTTTGAGCTAAATGTTTTAAAGCAAATAAAAAAATCTGATTGTGATTTTCCCTCTCTGACTCCCTGCTCTTTGCTCCCCTGTCTCTCATGTTCTCATCTCTTTCCCCCCACGCTCTCTTTTCTCTAATATAAAATAAACTTAGACTTTTATATCCAAAATAAAATAAAATAAATCTTATTGAAGCTGGGAGGTCGAAGCAGGCGGATTGTTGAGCTCAGGAATTTTAGACCAGCCTAAACGAGAGTGAGACCCCCGTCTCTAAAAATAGCCGGGTGTTGTGGCAGGTGCCTGTAGTCCCAGCTACTCGGGAGGCTGAGGCAGGAGGATTGCTGGAGCCCGAGTTTGGGAGTCCTATGAGTCATGACACCATGGCATTGTGCCATGGGTGACAAAGTTAATCTCTGTCTCAAAAAAAAAAAAAAAAAAAAACCTGATTGAAGGCTGAGATTTAGGAGCAGTCTTTTTCCCCAGTCATATCCTGTGTAACTTTTGTCATGCTCAACCCTTCTGATTTTCGTTGTGCTCATCTCGCAGAGATGACACTTTGCTTCTTAGGGTTGTTGAGAGAATTAATGTGCATAAATTATTATGTGTAGTGGCTGGCACTTAATAGCCACACCTGTTGCTGTTTGTTATCACTACTGATAACCATAACTTTGGCTTTTACAGAATAGAGAAGTTCTAAATGGAGAATTTGGAAAATATTCAGAGCAAATAATTGACATTAATACCATAATGTGTGTGTGCTCACACGTTTTCACATAACCGAGATCACTGTGTACAGTCCTGCTTCCCTCACTTAACAAACTCGGGCATTTGTTCTCCCACATCATTACTAGTGCTTTGGAGACATTATGAAAAGTAATGTGATATTCTGCTGTATGGACATTTGTAACTTACGTAATCCATTTATTACGGTTGGACATTTAGGTTTCCGTTTTTCACTATTCAAATAGTTCTGAAAGGCATGTCCACACTTGAAGTGTGTTTCTTAGCCTGAATCCCCAGAAGTAGTGTTGTTATGTCACGTGTATATATCCCTGAGACTCCTGATACATACTGCCCAACTGTTTTTAAAAATAATACTATTCATCCACCAGAAGTATATGCCTTATCAACATTGAATATCAGCTTTTCAAAATGATAACTTCTACAAATTTTACTTGAAGCATATTAAATGTCTAAAATGAACAAAATTAAAATGTTTGTGGGTGGTTATACCTAAGGCTAAATGTAGAAATTCCAATAGGCTGTTGTCCCTGTGGCAGAGATCAGAGACTTAACCAGCACTAGAATAAGAGGCTCTAGTCATCCTATCCCAGGGCCTTGGCAGTGGTTATATAAATATTTTTGGTCTGTGTTGTTTCAGCTGAAAAATTGTTTTATTTTGTTTTTTGCAATTTTTGGCTAGGGCTGGCTTTGAACCCGCCACCTCCGGCATACGGGGCCGGCACCCTACTCCTTTGAGCCACAGGCACGGACTTATTTTTGTTTTTTTTTTCAAACCCACAACACCCAGCTAATTTTTCCATTTTTAGTAGAGATGGGGTCTCACTCTTGCTTAAGCTGGTCTTGAACTCCTGAGCTCAGCAGTCCATCTGCTTCAGCTTCCCAGAGTGCTGGGGTTACAGGCTGAGCAACCTGTTTGTTTGACAAAGACTTTGGAGCAGCCATACTGCTGGCAACAAGAAACATACCACTCATGGCCAGCCTGCCCAGCCTTCTCAAAGGGCAAAGCACTTAATGAGCAGATCTGATTAGCTGAACAAGCGAATTATCACAGATAGCATTCATTTTGAGAGGCTTTTAAAAACTGTTATTTCTGAATATCTTCTTAGATAATATTTAATTAATTTTATTCTCTCCTTTTTAAAGGTGAGTCGTTCATCTTTGCTAATAGAACAGCCTGTGAAAAAAAGGCCTCTTTTGGATAATCAGGTGATAAATTCGGTGTGTGTTCAGCCGGAACTACAGAATAATACAAAGCATGCTGATAATTCATCTGATACGGAGATGGAAGACATGATTGCTGAAGGTTTGTGGGTTTCACTCAAGACACCCTTTAACTTTGACTTTTATTGGTTGGATCAGGATTTCGATTTTTATTCTGTAGATTTTTACTTGGACATACTGACTTTTATTCTCATACAGAACATTATTTCACTGAAATAATAGAAAAGCTAACTTAATGGCCAGATAACTAAAATAACAAAATTGGTGCAAGTTTGTACAGTGTTTTATTTTTAAGGTAGTATGATTGGGAAAGTTCCAGTATACATAAGATGAGACAGTTCAGAATTTGAGCATCAAAACAAGCAAGTCTTTGTCTTCATTTTCTTGAGTGGACTAACAAACAACTGTTGTACTGAATTTGCTGAAACATTCAGAACTTCTGGATTGTTTGGTTTAAGGCTTTCCACATTCTGATGTTTGATGTCAGGTGGGTATTACAGTTAATCACATGAGGGATGAGCCACTGCCCTCAAAAGCTGATTGCATTTGTTCAAAGAGAAAAATGACTAAATCTCAATGTCAGGTAATCCTTTCTTATGGGCTTTATCCTAATGGTGACTATTAGAAGTCAAAATGTTGGCTCAGTGCCTGTAGCTCAAGAGGCTGAGGCACCAGCCACATAATACCAGAGCTGGCAGGTTCATATCCAGCCCAGGCCCACCAAACAACAATGACAACTACAAAAAAAACAAAAACAAAAAAAACTAGCCGACCATTGCTGTGGGCACCTCTAGTCCCAGCTACTTGAGAGATTGAGGCAAGAGAATCGCTTGAGCCCAGGAGTTGGAGGTTGCTGTGAGCAGTGATGCCACAGCACTCTACCCAGGGTGACAGCTTGAGGCTCTGTCTCAAAAAAAAAAAAAAAAAGGAAGTCAAAGTATTATGTCAGATGACTGAAGGAAAAACATGAACATGAAAACAATGTATTTTATATCTTAAGTTTGCTATTTAAAAATCAGCAAATGCTTGTACTATTTTTTTGGTGAGGCTCTAATATGTTCTATAGGAGCATTTTGTGGACTGTCCATGATTAATGTTGATTGTCATCTTGTAATTGATGTGGTTCAATTTAATGCTGTAGCATTTAATATAGCCAGGGGTATACAGTAGTGAATTAACATCTAGGTCTAGATAATTATCAATATATCACCATATTTCATCTACATTTATTCATTTTCAAAATATTTTTTAAGCATATATCATGTACCTTTGATTTGTTAAATTAAGCAAAGCAGATGTTGTCTTTGCCCACAGGTTTTCTAATTCTTGAAAGCTTGGCCCCTCTGATAGTGTTAGTACTTTACAAACTGTTGCAATGTATGTGTCACTGTTTGGCTTCTTTGAACAGCAAAGAGCATAATACTAGTATAAACTTTGATTTTTACTGCTAACTTATATTATGAGCTCAGTTTCATTTTTTTGAATTTAAAAGAATATTAACCATGAAAAATTTCAAAGATGTGTACAATTAGAATTGTATGATGAACATTTATCCTCAGATTCATCCATGATTTGCTCTGTTTTGCCACATTAGCTTCATTCATTTTCTTCCTTTTTTCCTCCTTTCATCCTCTTTGAGAATCATAGCCCTGATTTTATTTCACCAACGTATCTGTCAGTGTGCATCTCTAAGAATATATATAGTTTCTGGTAACTATAATGTCATCTCACACATAACAAAAAAGTAATTCTTGGTCCATATTCAGATTTTCCTAATTGTTTAAGAAAATGTCCTTTCATAGTTAATTTGTTTCAAATCAAGATCCAAACAAGGTTTATATTGTGCCTTTTATTAGTATTTCATTTAATTTCCACATACTTGCAGTTACACATTTTATCAGACTTTTTTTTCCCTGGATTCAATATATAATTTATTCAGAGAGCAAAACATTAAATTTTGTGTCCCAACTGAATTCATACATAATTTTAATACAAATTAGTTGAATTTTTCTTCTATAAGAATATGAAGAGTTTATATTCACCTGGCAGACACCTGTAGACTGTGTCTCACTGGGGATGGGGAGCAACAAGGAGGAAGGGGAAGTGCTTTCTCCCTGCCCCTATCTCCACGTGTCAGCCAGTTGCACACCATGCCGTTCATGAGGGGCCCCTCGTGTACACACACGTGTGGGCATAGGAGTCTGCTTAGAAAACATCACTACAAATTTCATGGTGCTCAGACTATAATGGACACAGCACATGCTAGGCTGTTCTGGGACCGGAGGTACATATTAAACACAACCCTCCCCCACCTCTAGGAGCTTTTAATCTAGTTTAGAACTAGAGAATTCTCCAAAAAAGAAGGATAGCTAAGGAACAACAAACGGTAGATTTTCAATGAATTACACGGGCAGTAAGAAATTAGAACTCTAAAACTAGCCAAGACGACTTCCCGTCTGGTAAATTTCCTGTAAAGATGAGATTTGACTCATCTTTACCCGGGAGGCTGGGCGTGGGGGCTCACCCTGTAATCCCGGCACTCTGGGAGGCTGAGGTGGGTGAATGGCCTGAGCTCACAGGTTTGGAGCCTGAGCAAGAGCGAGACCCTGACTCTAAAAATAGCTGTGGGTTGTGGTGGGCCCCTGTACTCCCAGCTATCTGGGAAGCCTGAGCCCAGGAGTTGGAGGTGGCTGTGCGCTGTGATGCCATGGCACTGTACCAAGGGCGGAAGAGTGATACTATGTCTCAAAAAAAAAAAAAAAAAAAAAAAAGATTAGACTTGGATCTTGGATAATAATGCATAGATTTAAAGTAACAAACAGGAAGAACATTTCAGGTTAGATACCATGAGTAAGTGCACAAAGGATGTATATAACCCTCCTGGGTTACTTCAGGAGGCTTAGACAAGAGGTCTGGGTCAGAGGTGGGAGGAGACATGGCAGAGCTGGACTCTAGGGGCTGTGCTATCAGGAGGCCAGAAGTATTTTGTTGTCAAGGGAATGATTACCAAAGATTTTTAAGCAAGTGATAAAAAAAAAAAGCGTTTTGGAAACTGCTGGCCATCTGTAGGATGTGTGTAGAGGTTCAGCAGGTGGGGTAGGAGGCAGGAGGGCTGACGGGAGACCAGGTGACGCAGTGAGGAGGGTCTGGGAGGTGATTCACTTCATAGGGAAGAAATGTTAGCATGTGTTTTGAAAATATTTTATAATTTTTCCAAGGTAATTTCATAATCTTAGTGTTTCTCTTACTATGTACTTCAGTGTTTATGGGAAGTTTATGGGGAAAATGGTGAGATCACTTAGTGAGTGGCTTTGGTTTTAGCAGCATGTGGGGATACAGTTTTAGTGTAAAAAGTTTGTGGTAAGGAGTATTTAATGGAACCAAACTGGTTCCGTTTGGACTGGTGTAGTTTCTGGTAACTGTAGGTACAGGTTCTGCTGTGTCAGGACCTTCCTGTCTTCCCTGGTAACTCCCTGTTCACTGCTGCTGGTCCTCATGCTGTACCAGGTCTTTGGGGAAATTAAAAAGTAACTCCACATACAGGGACCCGTGTTGGTCAGGACAAAGGTTTGGCCACTCTGGAAGAGACCCAGAATGAGGGAGCAAGATAGGAGTTTGACCTCTGATATAACCACAGGTCAGCCACCTGGGGTCACTTGGCAGCTCCATGGTGTTGGCCCCAGGCTCCTGTGCTGTCCCCGGGGCTCCCCAGTTGCTGTGTTCGTTTTAGGACGGCTGATGTTCATGGTCACATTCTGACCAGTGAAGCAGGAGGGCGCTGTCTGAAAGGTGTACACAACTCTTCATCCTGTGGGTTGGACTTAGCCACACCTAGGGCAGACGCTGCCGTTTATTCTGGGCAGCCGTGTTCTGGGTTCTGTCCTGGTGGGAGAAAAGCAGAGACAGGTTCTGGAGGATTCCAGCCATCTCTGCTGTAGAGTCCCACTTTTACTAGCTAAATCAGCAAATTTTTAAATTTGTTTGCTGTGCAATTTCTCATTCACAAGATGTAAAAGAGTAACTTTGGTAATATTACTGTATTTGTACTTCGGTACATTACAATAGGAATTTTTGAATCTGTTAATGTTGCTCACTTCTATACAAGAAGTTAAACTGCCATCCTGTTTTTGTTAGGCTGTGAGCTGTGAACCATCCCTGGTATTTGCCTTCTCTTGCCAGCAAAAACATCTCCTCTCCTTCATAAGATACTCTAAGCTATTATCAGGTGTTGTACATGTCTGACAATTGAGTTTGTGAATTCATCCTAGAAAAAGTGCGACAGACGTGATTGCTGAGTGTCACTTCACTGTGGTCACCTTCTAAGTGCTCCCCTTGAGAAGCTATGTCCATGCCAGTGCCCAGTCCACCCTCTGAAGCAATGTTGGGAGTCTCTGGAATGACCATCAGAGCTGTCATCATATTACCCTTGATGTCCTGAATGTCATCGAAATGTCTTCCTTTCAGTATTTCTTTTATCTTCAAGTAGAGAAAGAAGTCATGGGGGCCAGATGAGTTATTTGTTTCTTGGCTACAAACCCCTCCCCAGGGACAGTGCCCCGCGAGCTGGTGCATTGTCGCGATACCAGGGCTGCAGTAGGCCAAGTCTTCAGTCAGGATCTTCTCAACTGCTCTGCCTGCTTCTCACCGCAGATGACTCTGATGCACAGCAGGAAGTTTGGCAATGTTTTCCTCAGTTCTGTTTGTTAAGTTCTGCTTATTACTGGGTCCCCTGAGCCGGCTTTATCAGTGACACTTTCTCTCCCTTAGGAGAAAAACGTTTAATCCGTTTGTACACTGCCGTTTTTTTCATGAACTAACATATTCCCGTTTCACTGCCAGTCTTGCTAAATTTAACAAGAAATTTAATGCTTTTTATTGCTCTAATTCAAACTCTGCCATTTCTTGTGATGGCACACATGCTGCACGCCACTCAGCAGGACACCACCACAGGGCAACACTGACACAGCTGTGAGACGCTGACACAGCATGTCTGCACATGCTGCTGATGTGAGCACATGGTGGCAGGTTTGTGAACTTCATTGTAGGCCTCGTACATTGC
Source organism: Loris lydekkerianus (assembly GCA_963574355.1). NCBI lineage: Eukaryota > Metazoa > Chordata > Mammalia > Primates > Lorisidae > Loris > Loris lydekkerianus. The sequence continues at coordinate 2,383 of CAUYPK010078419.1, read as the reverse complement.
TATGTTAACGGAAAACCTTTGAACCAAAGCTGTCAATACACATTTTGCTGGGACAGCTTGAGGAGTGGACCCTTGAAGCTGTGGCAGTGGTGGCTGAATGGGAGGTCCCTGTGTAGGCTTTTCAGAGTCACATCAGGTTATGAGCATGACACGGTAGGAACAGTGTCCTGAAGTCATAGCAGGTGTTCTGGCAGGTGTTCGGAGTGGCTGCAGCTCTGTGAAAGCCACCTGAAGTTATCGGAAGGGGCAGTTTATAGTTTAATTGTTTTGAGACTATTTCTTCCTTGTTGCTACTAAATTAGTGATTTTTGCTTATGAAGATAGTCCTGAGAATTTCCTTAAAGTGGTTGCTGGTTGACTCATCATTCTGTTGGTCAGGGCACTGTGTTTGGGTGTCCTGCTGTTGTCAAACACAACTTTGCAGCTTGTCCTCAGTGGTCCTTCCGGCCTCACTTGGTGGAACACTTTCCCACCTGCTTCCCCAGTGGAACTGGGATACTGTGAGTGGTGGGTCTGCACTTGCAAATGCTAAGACACTAGAGGTGCTTTTCTTCACAAATCTTGGTTAAGCGGGTAACAGAGGGCACATACAGGCCTCACAGCCAAACACTCAAGTTAGTAAAGTGCATTTGCTGCATATTTTATGTGACTTGGCAAAGGAATTTTGATGATGCAAGAACGCGGCAAAACTTAAGAATTTAACAGGTCTACTGAGGCTTTCTTAGGAGTTTCTTACATGTCATGTACTCTTAGTTCCATTCCCTGCTCTCCACGTGAGAACTGTCACTTCTTATGCCTACTCCCTACTGGGCACTGCCTTCACTTTGCTTCACTTCTGTGGGGAAGGTATTGTGAGCCCAATGCAATAGAAAACTGTGGGTCATGAAGATGAAGGTGCTTGCTTACAGATGACCACTCCTGAGAGCTTGAGGGTTTGGGGTGGAAGTTTCTTTGGGTTCTGTGCTATTGCCTGAAAACGTTAAGAGATGTAGGGGTGGAAAGTGGACATCCAGCTAACTCACAGGGAGCCTTGACAGAAGGCTAGCAAGTACAAGTCAGAGGCTGGCAAGTACAAAACTGTTTTGTGAGTTTTAAGACTAACCTAAGTTATTTTTAGTAGAATATAAATAAAAGGAACTGTTTTATAACTATAATAGATACATCTTTACACTGTGTATTGTCATTAACTGCAGATCTTTCAGAGAGTTAATTATTTTATGTGCTTCTCTAAAATCAGATTTATCAAAATTTCACCGTTTTGAAGACAGCCTTATTCTTTCCAGTTAGAATTAAGGGTTCCCTGCTATATCTTTCCACAAAACAATTTATCACATCCCATGCCCCACGTGCTGCCTTTGAGAACCTTCCTCTTGGAGGGTGGTGACTGTGTTCACCTGCATTTCTCTTACTGTTTATAAAATTTGCACATTTTAGGTGGATTCTAAGCAAAAGCACCTTTAAAAATGTTATGCTTATTTATCTAGAAAGAAATTCATGTAATTTATATGCAGCAGAAGTAGGAGGGAAGTGGCAGAGGTGGTTGTTGGAGGCCTTTGCCCTGCCAGAGTAGCTGTGTGTTGCACAGCTCACCACGTCCAGCTAAAGGAGAGGCTCAACATTTGCTACAGTTAAAATTTTGGAAATTTTTTTGTTCCCTTCTTTTTTAGAGACATTAGAAGAAATGGACAGTGAATTGCTCAAGTGTGAATTCTGTGGGAAAATGGGATACGCTAATGAGTTTCTGCGGTCAAAACGCTTCTGCACCATGTCATGTGCCAAAAGGTATTTATGTGCCCTTGAGCTTCCGAAGGACAAGACCATCAGTCACTGCAGCAAAATTAAAAAAATACCGTCTGCAGTTTACCAGTAGTCAAACCTAGATTATATATAATGTGGTAGAATAATGTTAAATAGGCATTATCTGCAACAATCATAATATCTAATAATACATACTACATAACATTTAAAAATCAGTTTTACAGTATAATCTAATATTAAAGTCACAATCTCCTGGTGGTAAGAATATACTTAGAAGAATCTCTTTAGTGAAATGATCAGGATGTTATGGAATACTAATCAGGATATTATAGAATACTAATTAAATACTTATAGAATACTATAGAATATAGATATAATAGAATACTAATTAAATACTAACTTGAAACTGTGAAGTTCCTGTGAGCTGTGAGTCCTAGTATTTGGGACTATAGCCACCCACCATAACACACGGCTATTTTTTTAGAGACAAGGTCTCGCTCGTGCACAGGCTGGTCTCGAGCTCCTGAGCTCTACGGATCAACCCATCTCAACCTCCCCGAGTGCTTGGATTACAGATGTAAGCCTCCATGCATGGTCTTTAAAAAAAAATTTTACAGTATGTGGC